>JANZLQ010000029.1:244605-259847 GCA_026212715.1 Elanus axillaris | reverse complement strand
GTGACCCAAGTGCAGGACCCGGCACTTGGCCTTGTTGAACTTCATACAATTGGCCTTGGCCCATCGATCCAGCCTGTCCAGATCCCTCTGTAAGAACCTTCTTACCCTCAAGCAGATCAACCCTTCTTCCCAATTTGGTGTCATTGGCAAACTTACTGAGAGTGTATTCGATCCCCCTGTCTAGATCATTTATAAAGATATTAAACAGAACTGGCCCCAGCACGGAGCCCTGAGGAACACCACTTGTGACCAGCCGCCAACTGGATTTAAGTCTGTTCACCACAACCCTCTGGGCTCGTCCATCCAGCCAGTTTTTCACCCAGCAAAGAGTACACTTGTCTAAGCCATGAGCCACCAGCAAGGTGTATGCTGTGAGAGACAGTGTCAAAGGCTTTGCTGAAGTCCAGTCAGACAACATTCACAGCCTTTCCCTCATCCACTAGGTGGGTCACCTGGTCATAGAAGGAGATCAGGTTGGTCAAGAAGCCTTTCATAAACCCATGCTGGCTGGGCCTGATCCCCTGTTTGTCCTGCACATGCCACGTAAGCACACTCAAGATGAACTGGTCCATAGTCTTTCCTGGTAGTGACGTCAGGCTGACAGGCCTGTAGCTCCCTGGCTCCTCCCTCTGACCCTTCTTGTAAATGGGGTCACATTGGCAAGCCTCCAGTCATCTGGGACCTCCCCCATGGACCAAGATTGCTGATAGATGATGGACAGTGGCTTGGCAAGCACCTCCACTGGCTCCCTCAGTACTCTTGGATGGATTCCATCCGGTCCCATAGACTTGTGAGTGTCCAGGTGGCGTAGCAGGTCATTAACTGCTTCCTCTTGGATTATGGGTGGTGTATTTTGTTTTCTGTCCCTGTCTTCCAGCTCAGGGGGCTGAGTACACTGAGGAAGACTGGTCTTCCTATTAAAGACTGAGGCGAAGAAGGCATTAGGTACCTCAGCCTTTTCCTTATCTTTGGTGGTAATGTTCCCCTCTGCATCCAATAAAGGATAGATATTCTCCTCGGGTTTCTTTTTACTGTTAACATATTTGTAAAAACATTTTTTGTTGTCCCTTACAATAGTAGCCAGATTGAGTTCTAGCTGAGCTTTTGCCTTCCTAATTTCCTCTCTGCATGACCTAACGAGGTCCCTGTACTCCTCCTGAGCTGCCTGCCCTTTCTTC
Organism: Elanus axillaris; assembly: GCA_026212715.1. Classification (NCBI taxonomy): domain Eukaryota; kingdom Metazoa; phylum Chordata; class Aves; order Accipitriformes; family Accipitridae; genus Elanus; species Elanus axillaris. Next base: position 258,669 of record JANZLQ010000029.1, on the reverse strand, counting down.
CAGAGATGATAAATGCTCCTTTTTTTCTTGACTCCTAGCAAAAGCTTCCTGGTCAGCCAGGCCAGTTGTCTTCCTTGGCAGTTCGACTTGTGGTGCATGGGAACAGCCTGGTTCTGAGCCATTAAGATTTCCTTCTTAAAGAATGTCCATCCCTCCTGGACCCCTTTACCCTCCAGGACTGTCTCCCATGGGACTCTCTCAACTAGTATCCTGAACAGGCCAAAGTTTGCCCTCTGGAAGTCCACAGTAGTGGCTAGGTAATGGCTTTCCCATACAGCATGCAATTTTTTTTGTTCAGTCATCATCCATTGGCTGTACTTAAACTCAACCCTTCAAACCTGCCAAACAGGGCTCTGGATATTACACTGGATGTGGAAAAAAAGCTGCCAACAGAAAACTCTTTATCTTTCCATCATGCTACAGTGGGTGGTAAAATGAAAAAAGTTTACTCCTGCACGAATTCCCACCAAACTGGACTGTCTTAGTCAAGGCAGAGTTGAGACCATGTGTTATGTCCTGCACAGTTAAACATTCCTTTTGTTAGCAGAGAAAATGCCTTATTTTTTATTTATTTTTAATTTTTTTAAATTTATTTTTTTCATTTTTTTAAACTAAGGGTAAACCATGTATTTTTCCTCCTCAACAAGTTGAGAACAGAAGACGTAGGCAAGTTCAAACTACCTTGTCAATAGAGCCACTTGATTCACAAGCCTACAAAATAACCTCATATGTCACCGGTATAAATCATGGCAAGTGGTCACATATAAAGTTCCTGGTGCATATATAAGCAAATGAAAAATTACAGTATACCAGGTTTATCTTTATTAGCTATACATTAATACAATTTTTTTTTTAAACAAAATAACAGACAATACTGCCAAGTCGACCCTAACAAAGACTTTTCTCTTTATTTTGTGCTAATAAGCAAGACACTTCAAGACAAGAATGTGGTACCTTAGTCACAGGAGTTTGCTGCTGGCCTATCTCTTCTCACATTGGCTGGAAATATTGCTGTTGATTTGAATAGGAATATAGGTTGAAGTAAAAAGCTTTTTAAAAATCCCACACAGTGTAATCAGATTTATTATATCTAACTACACAAACGCTGGTTTTCAATTATATTTTACTGTGAGGAAATTGAAGAAATCACCTAATCAGGAGAAATTTTTATACATATTTTTGACTGTAGACTTCACAGTGCACGAGTATGCAAAAGGATTGTTCAAGGACAAAGACAGAATAGAACTCCTGTAACTGCATGTTGTTTTTGCTTAATTAGTTTATTAACTGCTTGATTAGCTAGTTTGTGCAGTATTTAGGAAACATAAAGCAGTAATAAGTGCTAACTAATCTTATTATTTATATAACATTCAACTACAGCTGCAAATTGTACACATGTAACGAAAAAATACGAACTGCATAATGGTGAAGAAACAAGCCTACATTGCTGGTGAACTTCCTTCATCAGGAAAAACAGAACTGAAAAGCAGTCATAGGCAGTAAACAGTAGCCTGGAGCTGCAGAAAGCCTGCTTCACAGAGAGTGACAGAAACAAGAGATGAGGTGAATGAACGATACTAAAAGCGCTGCCCAACTGCTTATATTAAGGAGAACATATGGTGGAAAAGAAGCTGAACTGCAAGGAAAAATGAGTTTCATTGAATTGCAAATGAGAGGCAATAATTTCAACATGCACTGTGACAGAATACTTCTATGTGCTATTATAAGCTCTGGTGGGTGCTGTCCTAGACCAGTTCATGAATTGGATTATTTGATGCTGCAGCATTTAGTGCAGTAAGGTTGGAGGTGGAAAGGTGCTCCTGCTAGCACTTTCTGATGACCTAATGAACCTGCTCTAACTGGAACAGCAGTTTCTGCTGTCAGAATGACTTAAGAGCTGAGTGATAAAGGGGAGACAGCATTTATCACTTTTTCCAAGTCCAAAATAATGCATAAATGGATGAAGCAAATGGAACAGAGTACCTAGTGATGGTAAAAAAGCAGGAGAAAGGGTCCAGTGGTAGGAAACATGCAAAAGAGACAGATATATCTGCTACTCAGAGAAGAAAGTTGAGTTCTACGAAATCACCTGCAAAGGATGAGAAGAAACTTCACATCATTTATGCCAAAAGTCAAATTCTTGATAGACAACTTTCAAAGAAAGGAAGAAAGAAAGTGGCTCAAGTATTCTGCAAGTGAAAATAATTCCTTCCAAAATACTTCTGCCATGATTTTCAATGGTAAGGTCATACAATGAATAATAATGAGAGTTCAAATGTACAGCTAGATATTCAAAGGTAAAACAAACTAATGGAAAAAAAGATGAAAAATAAAATTAATATATTCATCATCATAAGTAAGAATATTCACAGTCCTAAATAGTATTATTTCTATGATATCAAAAGTTTTCCATATGATAATAAAGAAAGTTTTAATACAACTTTATGAAGAGGTGGATTTCTGTTCCTTATTTATTGATTGCTTTATTTTCTTCAGCCTGCCAGTCTATGTAAAAAAGCCTGCAGAGATGATTTAGTAGCACAACATATAATTTTTTTTATGTTGGTTTAAATGGAGAGAATGCTGAAAAATCTGATGGATGCAGAACCAAAAACATTTCATGATACCATTGTTAAGTTTGTCTAATAATGCACAAGAAGTCCATCAGAGTTCATATGCAATTTTCAGTTAATTTGCTCTGACACATTATTAACCCTTTTTATATTTCATTTTTGTGATCATGTCCTACTGAGTCTTCTTTTTATTCATTTGGGGAATTAGCACTGTTTTCATTACTTATTATTTATGAAATACTCTTTAAGACCTAGTGCTAAGGCAAATGAGGATGAACCTTGTTAGGTACTCTGTAGTTTATATTGTTTACCATAATAAGGGGAAAGGTCCCAGAAATCAGAGTTCTATTATTCTGGAAGGCATTATGAGCACCCTGTTCCCTGGAGAATCTTAAAGTGATATGTTGATCAGAGTTTTACCTTAATGGTCATGGAATGTAGTAAAAATTAGTTAATAAGCTGAAACCTCTCAGTGGAAGTGCCAGGTCCTCAGCACCAACCGCTCCGGTGCACTGATCCCATCCTCTTGTGCTGTGGTAGTTTCTGAACAGACACAGATACTGCCCATGGCACCCAGAGCCCAAAAGCCCTGCTCACCATCATTTGCATTTTTGGGACTTAGACTTTTTTACTGACAAAAGCTACATACTCCCCACACGATGATGACAATTAAGTCATATTTAATAGGCCAGGAACATGGAGCTCTCCAAGTAAATTTTGCTCTCTACCAAACCACACTGGAGGAATAGAGGCCTACTCTAGACTGAGGCTGCTAATGGGGGACAGGCACTTCGTTAGTTGTTGTGGATGTTCCTTCCTTCCCTCCCAGATCAGGATATATCACAAGCTGCATTGTGCTCAGATTACAGGTTTCTGCTGAAATGATGAGGCAAGAAACCATTTCCTTTCACAAGAGCTGAAGTTATGACTCCAGGAGCCATTCTTCATCTGGCATATCTAAGCCACACTGAAGAAAATGGAACATGCAAGGCTTAGCAGACCCTACATGATCAGATTCTGAGCATAAAGAAAAATATGCTTTGAATGGTAGCTCATTCCAGCCTTTGAGGAAATGCAACTGAGCATTACTTCTAAAAGCTTTGGGGCTTTTTTTTGTTTGCATTTCGCAATCCTTCCAGAAGAAAAAACTACAGAACAAAATGCACATCTTCAGTTTTTTCACACTTTAAAGCTCCATTTTCTTAAAATTGGCACCTTTTTGCAGTTATTGCAAGTTTTGTAAATAGATTGCAATTGTATATGTGTACATCCTAGTGAAATAAAAACAAAAAAAAAGTTGGTTGTTTTTAAATATTTTGGTTTTCTACCATCTGGAGAAAGTCCACAGTCAACAGATCTTCTGTTTTGTTAGCTAAACACAACCACTTATACATACTAAAACTTGACCATGTGGGGCATGAACTGATGATTTCATGTGCCAAGTGACATATAAATTGCTCAGCTATGCACCTTGTGCATTTACGTGCTCCTATCCAAAGAACAAAACAAGCTGGGGCAGATTTTTCTATGAAGTTTGCACAGGAACAGCTGATTTTTAGTCTCTGGCTAGCAAATCTCATAGAAGTGCCATAGAATTCAGAAAACACCCCCAACAGATGAATCTTCATGACATGCTACAAAAAAATTAATTGTTTAAGCTTGTAATGACATGCTGGATGTTACATGGTACATGACCCACAGTCCTAATGAAGACTGTATCAGAACGGACAGTATCCTAAGTATATCCATCTTGGTTTTGACAGATCACTTGGTAAATTTTGCACTAATGGCAAATAGCAACCTTAGAATGGAAAACCATCCTCAAAATATTATCAAGTTGTTTCTTCAGATGGGTCGTGCTTTTTTCCATTTTTTAAATAGTTAACTGGTTATTGTGACAGTGAAATCAAGTCTTCATATGAGAAAATTCCTTTCAACAAATTCTCTGAATGAGTACAGGCTATTTTCTGTTTTAATTTTCCCAACCCATGCAAACATACTCCTTAACCCTCTAGAAAAAACTTATTTTCCTATTTGGAACTTCCTTGCTACTGACTTTTTGGGTTCTCCTTTTGTTAAACACATTTCTTTAAAATCCTGCTAATTAAAATGTAGTAATATTTATTCAACAACATATTCAGAGGTGGATAATTCAGAGATTTTTTTAACATGAGCTCTAGAGTAAGTGATTAATAAATGCACCGGGAAAATATGCAATAAATGCCTCTGGCACTGTCTCCATATAATGTTGGCTGAATGTTTGAATATGTTCACTTTGTTCTTTTGCGGTCTGAACTGTTGATTTGTAACATTGGCTTCTGTCTGGTAGACTACAGAAGATGACATCAAATCACAGATGCTTTCATTTTAGGTTAGTGAATACAACATACCAGAATAACACAATGCTTAAGTGCTCCAGCACTTGAATAACTTCCTGTTGTAGCAGCCACTTGGAATACATACATCAAATGCACATATTTGCTAGCTTTTGGTAAATACATTTTGTGTTTTGGACTTCCTTGACAAACCATCACTGCCTAGGTATTTACCAGCTGACTGTCATGCTGAATCCATCACCTGCTTTCACTTAAATATGTTCGCACTCAAACCTTCTCACACTGTGGCACACTCTAGACATGGCTTGAGTGTTAAGACTGTCCATCCATAAGACCTAGCCTGCGATTTGGGAAGAAATCTTCAAATGGGAAGAACCTTCATTTAAACTGACGTAGACTTCTCCACTGAAGTTCCTCTTACCAGAAAGTTAAAAACAAATGATGAGTCACATGTAAAGACTTGAAACGAAAGCTTTTTGTGAAAATTCATGTCACTACATTGAATGCTTAATGAATTATATTACTAGCTTGTGAATTAGACTTCTGGCCCAAAGCGATTGAACTGCTTCACTCAGTACTTAAAAATATTGTGGCAGCATTATAAATGGATAAGATTTCCCCAAAAGAGGACAAAATAGTTGTTTTTTAAAAGTAATGTTAGCAGGAAACCAAAACAACTTTAAGGGAAAAAAGCCTTGATTTTGCATGCAACTACACTGAATACTGGCTTTCTGTCAAAAAAAAACAAGTATGATTTGATGGGTTTTTAAATAGTTTCCTAGCATTTTTCTGAGTAGCCTGTAGCACTAAAGTTGTGAGCCTGATTTTGCATTTGCAACCAGAATGAGTCACAGCTAAAGATTTTTAACGCACTCCTTGTATCAGACATAGTATCATGACATCGCTGTGTATAATTTGCATTCATTGTAAATGTTACTTGGCTGAATATTTTCTGGCTTTCTTTAAAGGCAGATTTTTCAGCTGAAGCTCTGGAGTACAAGATGAACTATCTAGTCAAACCTCTAAACCAGTATTCAAAAGTCTGACTGTAACATGTATCTACTGTTCTGCTGATTACAACCCCAGCTAAAACATTAACAAACACATCAGAACATGAAACATAGATACCGTATTTTCTGATATCCTGCTTACTGAACTTATACAAGCATCTTCCTACACATTACTCAGAATTACTATTGTGCATACCTTTCCGGAATCCCAATATGAATAAGCATGATTTATTAAGGTTGGCCAAGCCAACAGAAGATTATACAGTAAGCCATGTGATTTACTAAAGCTGACGGCAACAATAACCAAACTTCCTTTCCTTACAACCCCATTACCCACAGTTGCACCCCAATAACACAGTTTTCTTTTTATCTGAGAAGAATTTTTTTTTCTCAAGAATAATTCTCAGGAAAAACACCCTGTAGAGATTTCTCCACTACATCTGATGAGCAGTCAATATACCCAAGTACCACATCTGTGACAGACATCAAAGCCAGGGAAGTCGAAGAAGATCCAAGCCATAGAACTGCTACCACATGCCTTGCATAGAAGGAAGGGCTGATCTACTTCAGTTCCCAAAGGTTCAGCTAAGGTAACACATGAGATTGGCTGTAGGTCAGTAGTACAATCTACGTGATCTATGTGAGTTGCTATCTTTCCTACCTCTTCTTTGCTTACTATAAAAATTAAAATCTCTTTTTCTAGAGTTACATTTTCCCCCAATACTTTCTTCCATTTTGAAGGCAAAAAACATACAGCTGACAAGTTTCAACTTGTGATGGTCAGAAAACTATTAAAAACCACCCAGTATCTTGAGATCATAAATATTAGAACACAGAAATCCTGGTTGATAAAGGATTTTGCATGTAAAATATTGAACTGGTATCATATGGGTTTTGAAACCAATTCATTAATGTGTCATTCCATACAGAGAGATGAACTGAAGTGCCATAATTGGAAATTTCATCAGCAATACTGACATGGAAGCTATTAAGACTTTAATTAAAAGCTGAGGGAATGATATATGATAAAAAGGAGGATGGTGTTTATGGGGCTGTTGCTTGTGTCACAACCTGCTTACCAGCACAGCAAGCAAGTGTACCCACTTTTCAACAAACTTAACAGAGATAGCCTATGCATTTGTGGGTCAGGTCTCTCTCTGATCCAAAAATGAAGGTATCAGAAGAATTTCTGTTGTGCACCTGTCTAGCTTTATCTTGGAACTCTATTATGTTTAATTATTGCTTAGAAGCATATTGAAAAAGTTAAAACAGTTTTCAGACAAAGTAAATCATGTTACAAGACACAGAAGAAATTACAAATATCCCAACTCAAATATCAACATATACTTTTTTTTTTTAAAAAAAGCATCTATGATGCAAAATAACATTTGCTTAAATTTTTATGAAGCACAAAAATATTAGCAGTTTGTCTTTTTTTAACCACCCAGCTAAACATTGATGCTCTGAAATTTGATGTCAATTGCAGGGCCCTCGTCCTCTATATCCCACAGAGCATCTGCACAGCCTGTATTTCTCCAAATCACAGCTATTTCAATTCCATAAATTATTCCTTTTCACTCCAATTTAATTGTCCTTTTAGTATTTTTAGTTAGTTACATGCATGTACATGAATTCACAATGCCTCTGAACTTAAAATCTGGGTATATGGAAAAACTACACTGCAGTTTTGCCCATGCAAGGCTATACAGATAGTGGTAGCGACGTGACAGTGACTACTGCAATAGGACAGTTTAGGATGATTAGATGATTAAAATTTTCCTACTTTTCCCTTTGCCAAGTTGTTTGTATTTTCACAATTTGCAAGTAAGTTACCTAGTTTAATTTGACAATGACTCACTTTCTAGAAGTACCAGACAGGCACACGAGGAGGTCAGAAATTCTAATCTTACTGGTTACAAAGCAATTACTGATTCATTTTATCTTCTTTTAACTATCCAGAGAGTTGTACAGAACTGGCTGGTGTGTCTATGTGTTCATAAAATACATGTTTATTTTTGTCACGTGAGGCTGATATGCACTGGGTTTGGGCATGGGGGAAGGGATCACAGTTCTTTAAGGATTCTTTTAACGGTTGCGTTTCTTTAACAGTTCTTCATGGTGGGACTGTCTTTTTTTATACAACACCTAAAACAATAGGTCTTTGGTTATTGATTGCACTTCCCACATACTGCAGTGACCTCTGCATTACACAGGAGCACCGTAAGAGCATTAGGAGTCTGTTTTGATAGCAATGCATTAACGAAACAAACCCCTGATTCACACTATAGGCGTATAAGAAAGCCAGCTAAAGCAGAAGAGAATGCTACTGAAGCAGGAAATGCTTTAATACCAGATGCAGCTGAGCTCCCTCAACAGAGCTCACTTTGACTGCAAGATGAAGAGATGGATAAGAAAGGGAATTAAGTCAGGGCTGAATCAGACTGGTAGGAATATTTGTCAGATATTTCAGTTTAATTTTGTTTTGCATGACTAACAGATTGTCCTTGGTGGGTGAGATAGTTTTTTGCATAGCTAATTGTATATGTACGTTTCTGTTTAAGATAAAATTTCACTCAAAAAGGTAAAGAAAAATTGTATCATTAGACCAAATCAATACTTCAAAGTCTATTTTGCAAAATATTTTTTCAGTATACACAGAACAGTACTTAGGTAGTTCTAAGAAAGAGTATCCCCCTTTCACTTTTAAAGCTCCATGGGATGAAATAAATGGCCAGCCTGAACAGAGCATGGACTAGAAGAAACTCTCTTTGACGCTAAGAAGATGGTGTGGAACTTCACAATGTTAACTATACTTGCAGAATAGATCATGGTTTAAGGGAAGAGGTTTGTTTTTACCTAGTCTTCATCATCTCAGCACAAAGTCTAGATGCCAGACTTTCAAAAATCTAAACCATCAGATGCCAACCTAGTAAGATACAATGTTCAGAGGTACCAAAAAGAAATGAAATGTTTACGTTGCACTTGATTTCAACTGAGGTCACTGTTAGAAATCTGCTTAATTTGAATGCCTAAAAAAGATGGTATCTTATGATCCCCACTTCCTTGGTAGCTTAAAAAAGTCCTACCAGATGATATGCTTCATTAAATGTTACCTCTCTAGGAACAAACTGAAGTTATTTTTCTTTCCCTAAGAAAAGGGGTGGAATCTTTCTTAACCTTCTTACTATTGTTACAGTACCCTACCTGTCTGCATAGGTTTGCAAAACTGTTGTCATTCAGATGACCTAAATTCTGAACAAACATTAATACCTAACTATCATCTCATTCATGGCTATACTTATTCTGGGAGAAAAGGGAAACATTTCTGTGGAAAAATTATGAGTGCCTTTTTACTTTGTCCTGTTTTATAGAGCAGTATCAGATATTTTAAGTGCTTTATGCTGACCGTCACTCACCTTCACAAATACTACAATCAATAGTTCAAGTGCCACATTTCCAAGTTCCATCTTCCTCACTCTATCTTTGCAACTGAAAAGGAACTCTATTTTGCCTTTTAAAAACATTTACTATTGGCAGAGAAACACTCTCACACTGTTATCTGACAGAGGCTTTATAGGTTTTACAATTTCTAGAGGAATATATAGCCAAAGAGAGTCATAAAGTGCATACATGTGTGGAACAGTATTGCCCAAAGCAAGGCTGCGAGCTGTTTTGAGTACTGCAACTGCCATTTGCTCTCATATACAAATATTTCCTTGTCATACACACAAAAAAACCCCAACCTGAATCCATTTCATAGAATACGCTCCCCTCATTGTTTGTTTTATGAGTTTATACAAAGTCCAATATGTCACTATTGGTGCAGAGAACAATATATAATGTAGTCCCTGATACAGAAAGCTTTGTGCTATGTTACTGACCTCTTTTTAGAAGCTGAAAGAGTAGCGATGATGATGGGGGAATGAAATGGCAATAGAAAGATAACTGGCTTAAAATAGGGCTTTGGGAGAAAGGGTGGAAGGAAAAGAAGTAAGTATGGAACATGATACCAGGAATTCAATCAAGCAATCCAAGAAAACACATTTTAGCTCAGGAGATAAAAGCCTTGCTTATAGTGTCATTTATCAATAGAAAATAACCTCAGTTTAGGGTAAGGTAGTATTTTCAGAACTGCTTGAGTGAAAACCTTCTAAAACTTGTGAGAAACTTGCTACTGGTTTTATCTAGATTGCAATCAGTGTTGTAGACTGCAGCACAGCTTATGTATTTTTGAGCTAGTTTGAGCAGTTTGGTCATTGTAACACAAGATACAGCAAGACATGGTATGCTCTAAGCTCCATGTTGATAAAATTTATTTATGTTAGTAATTAAGCAAGTGAGGATATGTTTGCAGTTGGAGAAGTAACTATACTGACATTGGACCAGTTGGATGAGTTTTAGTGGAAGGAGCCCTGAAAAATGCTAAGCGGTTCAAAAATCCCAATGATAATAGATAATAGCCTGCACAGAAGAACTCAGCAGGATAATAGAAAATACTTTGCTTTAGCTCATGGACCGAAGCCTGTTTTTTTTAATAGAGTTCGATGTAAGCAGCAGGGGAAGGAATGGGAGAATTTTTTTCCAAGTTGTTCATTCTTTGGGATGTACCACATACATCCCACAAGGCTCTTTCTCTGTATACCTATACACTCTATACTCATCAACAACATAAGAGCATGACCAAATGTTAATTTCCTCAGAAACCAACCCACCAGTAGATATAGTGTAGGGAAGGCACTGGGGAAGAAAACTTGGTAAACCTACATCATTCACATACCAGAAACTGTATTTCCAAGAAGGCTTTGCAGAGTAGGAAGCTGCCTGGGGTAAGAACTGCTCACTCAGAGGTACACATTTGCAGCTCTTCTTGCAATCTGAGACCAATGAAAAACAGATTTCTCTCTTCCCTTCCCTCCTGCAGCAAACATTCATTAGAGGAATATTAAGATAAAGAATTTACTTTAAAGTCTTTCTATCCTCACTATTTAACAGATGACTCCCCAGGTAAGACCACAATCAAACCTACTATTCCAGCAGTAGCAATGTTGCTGAAGAGCTTTTCCACCTATAGCTTGCCCTCAGCTGCTTGTGAGTCCCTTTCTGTTAGACCTGTCAACTCAATCACACCTGTAGCCACTCCCTAATCCTACTCCACCAAATGCAGTTTAGCTTGAAGTCCTTTCTCTTTGCTATTTCTTCATTGCTGACTTCTTTTGTTTTTAAAACACGCCTTTTTGAGAGAACGAGGATGGAGAGCAGCCAAACTTCATAAGCATATTTGACTTGGGTTTACTAAGCATCATCCAAACTATGCACTCTTCTGTATGACAAAGAAAAGCTGCTATATCACAAAAAGGATTAGCTACTTGTAAGATAAAGCAAGAAGTAATTACAGATAACATGATGTCTCATCTAAGGTCTTCCTTTAGACACAGAACCTCCAAAATAAAAATACCTAACTTCATTGCCCCTTACAGTCTTTTGAAAAGCTCCTTTCAAATACAATGCTATTTTTTCATTGTATTGAACAGGTGTAACATTTTATAAATGCTGAACAAACTTACAGTCTACCAAAATAAAAATGGGTAATTTATCATTTATGAAGGGGATGATTCACAGTCTCAATTTTTTAACACTTAGATTCTCTTGCACTTTGGATTGAAACCAATGTGCTTAATTCAATTCAAATTATCTTTCCATGGCAAAGTAAATAAAAGCTTTTTCATGCCTGTTTTTCATGTATTCAAGCCCAGTGTCCCTTTTAAAGAAAATTACATATACTAATGTTTAAAAAAATATTTTAAACATAATTATATTAAAGATGTAACTATGAATCTTAAAATCACAAATTTGTATTTGCATGTACTGCTCATGTTGAAACAATATATCTGGAACAAGCCATGAAAGGGTACACATATATCTCATGATTTCACAAATAGAGCTTCTGGAGATATTACATGATAATCATATTCTCTGGACATTATAATAAAGTAAAACTGTATTTTCTGACTATTTTGAGATGTTTATTTTCTCCTGAATTGTATCTCCAGTCAAGAGATGGCTGCTACTTTCTAGTAAATTGTCCTCTAGATAAAAGATGTTTAACCAACTGTGTTTAATAACTACTGTTGTTATTGCAGTTTATGGTCCACAGCTGAAGGTATATGAAAAACAAAGGAATTTCATAAGAACCCCTCAAAAACTGTCAGAGATTTAGGTTTTTTTATGTCATAGTTGAATTGCCTGTTATAAAATAAAAAGCTGACACAATCATCAGCAAAAATGCAGCCATTCTTGAATTCCTTTTCAAATTTACCAATGAAACTGAATACTCATTCACACTCAGTGTTGGCACTTCAAGGAAATAATAATAGTTTCCTCAAAGTTAAATTGAAGGCGGTCTTACCTTGATAACATCTGAGTTTGAAGCTATAAGGACACTGACAAGACTGCAACTTCCTTAGCATGAGAAAAGAAAGCCAAAGATCCACATTCCATCATGGATGCTAAGGATACAGAGCTAGAAAGACCTCTTCAATAGATTATCACAGCTGACACATTTAATCAGTTTTGACACACAGCCTCCTGCTTTTGCCTGTTTTAAAAAGATTTGTCCTTGAAAGGGGAAACAAACTCTGGGCTTCTGGAGTGAACAGACTACTGTAAATCCAGGTGAGGGAGCATATCCTTCCACAGGCCATCTTTTTTGTAGAGAAAATGGAGAAAAATTGCCTGTCACAAAGATTATATGCTCCAATCTGTCCTATTTTAAAGCTTTATAAATATAGCAATTCAAAGAACTGTTGCTTATAGCGACAAATATAAGATAGTTCAGATGGAGAGGGAGAAAACATTATTGCAAGCCCATCACTATGCTTAGCAAATTTACACCTCTGAGAGTATGTTGGGGTTTGATAAAGGAGGAAAAGGGCTGACATTAATGTTACAGTAATAAGGAGTACACTTGCCAGTGTTTACATACCCTAAGTTACCCTTAGGAGGCCTTCTATAATTTAAACACAGGCGCTTATCTCTCAAAAGTGTGCCTCAAGACTACAAACTGATAAGGCATATTTTATTTAAATAGGCAGCCATCAACTAATTAGCTCACTAGGTTTCCTTTTAGTTAGAGATAAATATTTCCAAGAATGAAGTAGTAAATATTACCAAGGAAAATAAAAATGTTCCAACAAAAGATCAGCCCTTCAGTAAAACCACAGCAAGCTGATGGCTATGATTGTGCCAGCACTTTCACTGACAGAAAATAATACAGTATATAATAACTGCATAATCATTACCTAAGAAAACATGTATTTTCAGTAATGGCACAAACGTGTTTCCCTTTGGTAGATAAGATTTTACTAACTACCGAAGTGACCTGATGAAAGTGTACTCATATAATTTGTCTGACATAAAGAACACCACCAAAGAATCACAGTGCCCCAATTCTCCACCTACTGGCAAGTGAACTGAAATTACACTTCCCCTTTCACCTGCAGTAATTTTTGTTGCTATGACTAGGAAACTGTTTTTTGATTTGGCAAATTCCTATGAAGAGCTGAGGTTTTATTACAACTGTTATCACTGCTGTTGGTACATCTTTGCTCTGTGCAGTAATACAGGCACTGTAGCGCTCAATGTTTATTCTTCTGTAGTGAAGTGCAATATAGATAGTTGCTATTGATTCCCTCTCCCACCACAACCATTGGTAATGCAAACTGGATGCACACTTTAATGAGCTGTTAGGCTTCTTCTGTCTTGCCTGTCACCATCAGACTTGCACATGCCAAACCACCACATGACAACTAAGTTTACTTAAACACAGTTTGTAAGCTCAGTCAACCCAGGAGAAGGTGTGCATGAAGGAATCTAACGTAGTTCACTCTCTCCTAGCAGCACTGGCTTAGGCATGCTGGTGAAAAGAAAAATCCTAACTTCCCACACAAACTCACTGTCCTGGTTTCAGCTGGGATAGAGTTAATTGTCTTTCTAGTAGCTGGTACGGCGCTATGTTTTGAGTTCAGTGTGAGAAGAATGTTGATAACACTCTGATGTTTGCAGTTGCTGGTAAGTAATGTTTAGTCTAAAGTCAAGGACTTTTCAGCTTCTCATGCCCAGCCAGCGAGAAGGCTGGAGGGGCACAAG
>JANZLQ010000029.1:180452-212767 GCA_026212715.1 Elanus axillaris | reverse complement strand
TTGTCATTTTATTAGTGTTATCATTATAATTACTTTCTTCTTTTCTGTTCTATTAAACTGTTCTTATCTCAACCCACTACTTTTACTTTTTTTTTCCTAATTTTCTCCCCCATCCCACTTGGGGGGGGGGGAGGGGGTGAGCGGCTGTGTGGTGTTAGTTGCTCACTGGCGCTAAACCACGACATTAATAGTTAAAACCACCAAATAACCCCCCCCCCCAACCTGAGTTCTTTCTAACCACAGAATTCCTATGTGATATCAAAATAGAGCCAATACAATCAACCAAACTTTTTATAGGTGGTCATTACATTAGTATATCTCATCTCAAAAATATCTCGAACAAGACTTTTGATATAATTTGTTAAAATGCTCAGAACCAAGGACACTATGGAACCAACAGCAGCATTGCTTTGACTATGCAATGTTGAATAATTTGGAATATAATGGAGCTACAAATCATTTACACATGCACTCCAGTAGTGTTACAGACATACAAATAAAACTGCAATATATTTCTTATGCCTCAGATTCATAGGCCTAAATACCATGCTCACTTATCTGCACTGAAATGGCCATGCATAATACTATTTTTTTTTCCCCTAAGAGTACTTTGGAAGGGAAAGAGGGATCTGAACAGCTTTCCAAAGTGTATTCCCACACCTGTTGAGTCTCCCCGAGGAAGTAAAGGAGGTGAAAAATTTTACTTCCTGATACCAAACCATTAGGCACGCAATTTTCTCCTGGGTTCACTAGAAAATAATACAGATTGAAGAACATCACTTTCTAAAAGTATTTATAGAAATTTGATTGTTACCTAATAGTTTCTGCCAGTTTTTCTAACAGCTCAAAGCATCAACACCAACCTTTGGTTTAGTTTCTTTCACATTCAGTTAAGGTGGCCTTTGTTCAGGCTTAACAACTACTACAATTCAAGGGTCCTTGTTCACCTTCCCACCAGAAACTCTCCCGGTTGTAGTACAGACACAGACCGTGGTGACGGATATGCTGTAGAAGACTCTAGTTGCCTGAAAACATCCATTGCTCTTCTCAAACATCTGTTCGGTAGAAGGGTAGATCAGGCCATTATTACCAGCATGCTCACATTTACAATTTTGTGAAAATGTTTCAGAAGTTAGATGCATACAAAGACATTCTGTATGCTGTTGAAGATGTATTTCTTTGTGGTCATCCAGTGCTAACATTCCCTTTTGGATCTGTCTTGCAAAACGTCTTTCCACTGATGCCTTGCATACATGTCTTACCTTTTCTGGAAGTTTCTGCACTTTGTGGCTTGGTGTTTTGCTTCATCTTCCACAGTTCCCAGTTGTGAACTTTATATTTACCCTATAGGGTGTATTTGCTCTAACTGCTTTTTCATTAACGTCTCTCTGGGACAGTCTTCTGTCTTATGCTGTCATCTTGCAGACATTTATTTGCAGTTACATGAATCTTCAACTTTGTTACAGTATCTGCTGAGTCTAAATTACTCTGTGCTGATATTAAATGGTTCTTCTTCTGCCAATGCCTGTTCCTGTCTCCTATTAGTTTTTAACAGTCAGATGTCAATTCATATCCTTTCACAATACCTCAAACACTTAAATAAAAACTTCATTTTTCTCTGTAATTCTGGCCCTTTCAGATACATTGTTCTTTTTTTCCCCTATGAACACGCACTAGAGTGTTTTTCTCTCTTTGATCTGCAGACATTTTTCATATCGTAACTGGTAAGCTCCTTTCTCTAGAAATTCCCAGTTGGCCTTTCTCATGACTGCAAAACCAGAAACCCTGTTGTCACTCCAAAGCAAGAACATAGAAGATGATGGAAACACTTTCACTGTCTCAAAAGCCTTGTATACTACTACTGTGCATGTAAGGATAAAAAGTTTGTTGATGCACTGTCAATTTTGGAAACTACTTACTGTTTCTCAAAATGGTTCCTCAAGCAATAGTTTATTGAACTAGAACCCCCAAAAGACTGAAGTGACAATAATACATCAATTACATCCCCAGAGAACAATTATTGTGAATATATTCAAAAGGACTTTGAAATGAGGCAGCAGAGATCTGAACACATTGAATGTATCTGATAAAAAGCAGAGGACTAAAATATCCATTCTTGGCATTAAGTATTTTAAACCAAAAGCTGAACAGGATTTGGAATATATGCCATACTATTATGGTGGCCAAGCCACAGTTCTTCACTCTCTGTCTGACTACCACCAGAATGAAATGTTATTATCAAGAAAATTTCTGATGAAATGTATTTAGTTCAACCATATGCTTCTGAGATCTAACTTCTAATTTTTAAAGATGCCCATTCACATTTTATGTTTAAATAGGAATTTGCACACAGACAATCACTACATGACCAGTGCAGCTTGTACGGCCACATGAAGATTCCAAAAGATCCAAAGTATTTGCAATCTACTCCCAGTACCAAGAGGTTTGAGGACAAACTGAGCCTAATTCCATGTAAATAATGCTAAACACACATTAAAAAAAAATCTTAATTTGGAAACTTGAAGAGCTTACAAAATCATGGCTACAACCTTCAAAGTGAAAATTAATGCATTATTCCCAAGTCTGCAGTCGATAGCTTAGTTTTAAGTAGTGTATAACAGTGTCTTCTGTAAAACCATCTCTGCATTAGGCTGGCAGTTTGATCAATATGTATTCCAAAGTACATTATGTCACTTTAACCTATAGAGAAATACCAGCCTGTTGGACACAGAATTTGAGCACACTGCTGTCCTAATACTGTGATTAATGCTGTGAGCTACACCCTGCCTAGCCTTCCTAATCTCTGGGCTTTCTAATTTATAGCAGAGATGGATAGGCTATCAGTGGGGAATTATGAGGATTACTAGCTGTTTATCTCTCCTTTGCAGAGACACTTTGCTGCTTATGGAATTACCATAAACCCTCCAGCTACAGTGCCACTTCTATACTTATCCAGAAGTCTAGCTACCTATTGGGTGCAAAATGTTTTGGTAGCCAAAATATTAGAAAACATTGGAACTGATGGATGTATTTTTTTCTGTAAATGATTTGAACATACTGTCAAGACCTGTCATGTTACTTCAGTGGTAATTTGTCTGCAGGTGATCTTGCATTCCCTTGAAATCCAGTGCTGTGATCTTGTCTACACTAATTAGAGTTCAGCATTAAGACTTGGAGGTTGCCCTCAAGCATCACCACAGGTGAAACCATTAAACATGTATGCAAGCCATTTCTGTACTCGCAGCAAGTTATGTAACCCATTTCAAAAGATTTCATCTTTATGGCCATCAGGAATGTTACTGACTTCACTACTATCTGAAAATGAAGGGTTCCCTCAATGCTTCTACAGAAAGTCCTTATGCTATGGAGCACAAGTTTCATTCTAATCAGAGTCTGAGTGGAAACAGGTATGTTACTTGGTTTAGTTTCCTGAAGAAGGAAGGAAGGAAGGAAAGGATCCTATAATATTTTTTATTCTACTGACTTTTAAAAATTTGAATCTGTACAGAAAAACTTTGCTCATTTCAAAAGAAATTTAGGAATAAGAACCATCAGTAAGGTAAATGTTACCCCCTTGTACAGCATATTTTTAATAATTACAAGTATCCTCCAACAACACCTTTTAAATATGCACTGCATTTATAGCCAGGGTATTTATAGTCAGGGTATCTCTGTAACCACAATTTAATTGACTATTTGAGCACTAATGTTCAGCTAATTTGTATGTATTTCATACTGCTTAGGTTCAAATTTCAGCATATCTTACATTACTGTGTTCTTACTCAACTCATCATTTGCCATTGAGCTAAAACTTTGTCTTTAGTACTCGACCAGCCTGCTAAATGGGAGACATTAAGAACAGTTAATTTAAAAGTTCTGAGTCTCTAATTCTATGCATCAGAATAGGTGTATGCATATTTATAAACATAATAAAAAGATGTACAACACAAAGATACTTCAACATTCAAAAGTCACAACATACTGTCTTTGATTGTCATTGTACAGTCATTTGTATTTGTCTATGCTTACTTTATATTCAAAGACTGTAACAAAAGAAAATTGTTAAAACATAATTGTTGATTAAAATAAGAACTCTTTTATTCTCTTCATTATCTTCATTCACTTGTTTCTTATATCTACCCACATCTTTTGAAATACTTCATTTTGTGAGACCCTCCAAACCAAAACCAAACCACTTCATGCCTAAACTCCTTCAGAATATTATAAAATGTCTCAGCACATAAAACACACAAGTGTAGTCATCCAGGTTCTTCCTTCAAGGTATCACAATTTGTAATAAGAAACGAAAATACAATTACTAAATGGGAGAACCCCCA
The DNA here is from genome assembly GCA_026212715.1 of Elanus axillaris. Taxonomy (NCBI): domain Eukaryota; kingdom Metazoa; phylum Chordata; class Aves; order Accipitriformes; family Accipitridae; genus Elanus; species Elanus axillaris. The sequence goes on along the minus strand of JANZLQ010000029.1, from coordinate 208,430 downwards.
CCTAGGAACTAGATAGTCCACCAACTTCTGCGGTTTTATCTCATCATTTAATCTCTGGTCAGCTCCTCAGTGAGTATAAAACAGCAGAGATTCATTCCTGCTTTCTCAGTTTTTTAGTACTTCCTCAGCCATCTTCTGCAGCACAGGACCTCAGCTGCCGCTAGGACCATCTAGGCTTGTCTTAATTAATTAATTCCCTACCATCACAGTAGCTTTGCACACTGAAGATACTTAATCTTTCCTCTTCTCTGAACACCAGGTTTAGTCTCTGAGAGAGGGAAATGACTTTGTTTGAATAAAGTCATTTTGCTGAGGAGTATCTACATTAAATTTAACAACATACAGAGACAGGAGATCATATTAATTACCCAGTCCTGTCTCACACCCTATGAAAGCCTGCTAACAAAAGGGCTACCATGAGCGAGCCTATCCTCTGTTTCAATAAGCTTTGTTAAGTCCATGCCTTAGTGTGCTTGTCATATCCTATTAGCAGGATGAAATCACCTTATTTTCTTCTGTCCTGGGTTTGTTTGTTTTTCTGGCAGGGCATGCTAAAGACATACCAGGTTGTTTGGATTTATCAAAGCAGAGTTCACTAGATACAGAAAGGCAGAATTGGGAAACTTTCCAATGGGTTCTTGAAATCTAATAGCATATTTACATAAGATCTGATGCTTCTACTTTAAAAATGGATCATCTAAACAAGTATGTGTTAATGGATGATACATGGATAAGTCATGTTATCAGTACAACTCGCACATTTCTCAAGTGTCCATCACCCTGGTCCCTCTATAACTGCTCTCCTCAGTTCTGATGTACATATCCCAACACTTATTTCTCATATTCCCCTGCTGACTGCTCCACACCAGACTGTATTCCAGGGGCATAGCCTGTATTAGCAAGGGACAACAGTATTGCTTCAACACCTGGAAAACAAGCCACAATTCCTTTGTGCACAAGGAGGATAGAAACTTGCTGCTGACAGCTACAGCAAAACAGTCTCCAGCTACGCTAGCTCTGCTGCACTGGTGAGTACACGGGCAAGCGTGAAGCCATTCACATCCCTCCCACATCACCTCTCTGCTATGGATGAGTAAGCGAGCACTGCACGCTGAATGCTTCTGTACAAGTACGTAATGGGTGAACAGTGAGGTGACAGGTGTAAAGCTGACTACTCGAGTTTTTATGTCAATGTTATTTGTTTCGTTTTGCTTTTATTAGATTTGCTGTATATATCCTTTTGTTGCAAATTGTGGGGGTTTCTTATCTCTTCTTAAATGAAAAAAATATGTTAAATTTGACAGATATTTAAGAAATATGCATTCTAAAACCATAATATGGATACTAACTCATATTCCAATGAAACACCCTATGGAGTATATTTCATTTTAGAGGAAATATTAGGTATGCTTTCCATTACTGCACTGGGACACAGGATGAATTTTACCCCAGTACTATTCACCTATTTTATTTACATGGGGAATAGTAACACAGACCAAGTGTTTACTGCAGTTGGGCATCTGAGTATTCTTTCCAATTTATGTAGCTTCCTTTTTATCTCTGAAAGCTTGGCAGCATAAGTTCTTGCTAGGGTTTGTCTGTAAGGAGCAAATTCTAGTCACAGACAGACAATTGATGAGGGGGAGGCCTATGAACTACCTAATTAATTTCTTCATATCATTCTGTATTTAGGACTTCAGACTTAAGCTCTGCTGATGGACAGTCCTGCTACCAACCTGTGTATCCTTTGATACAAAGTTTCTTTGTTTTGGCATTGTTTTATGGAATTCTTCAAAATGCACTGAAGAGAGCTGAACTCACTTGCACTCCCAATCAGGCAGAACAGTTCCTGCTTACATGTACAACACAAATACACAATCTCTAACTGTTAAGAACGCTTGTGCAGTTTAAAGGGATGTAGTACACAACTAACCTACAACAGTGGCACTACTTTTAAATCAAAAGAATTTAAAACCTACAGCAAATAAGAAGACAGTCTGTAATGTTTTTAAAAGGGTAAATTATTTCTGTTAGAAAGTGCTAGAAATGAGTTATTTTACTGCCTTAGAGAATGAAACAATATTAGAAAATATTTGATTTTTACACTTTTCTATCTAATAATTTCTACTATTATTACTATTGCTTTAAATAAAAACAAATTACTTCAAGTTCACAATCTTAATCTAAACTGGTTTTCTGTTTAACAATTAAGAGCCACTATTGTCTCTTCACTGTTATCAACTAGTCATTGCAAAGTAATTCTCTCTGCATTTTCAAAACCATATAAAAGTAAAAGAAGTATCCTTGAAAAAGAAAAATGAAGAGCTAGGTGTGCCTAGGTGACAAAGTAGGGGCCGTATCCTGGCAGGAATACAGGTGCCTATGGTTCCTAATATGTTTATAAGGTCCATTCCATTATGAAAAATGACTGCCATTACTAATTTTTTCTCATTATTTGCACAAGATTGGAAATGAGGCACTGGCAGTATGAAAGGAATTCAGAGACACCTTCCTGTTATCCTGCTAGCCTATGTCACAACACTGTCCATTTTATTTATTCCTTCACTGAGCTGGGCTTCCCAAAACAAGCAAGTTGGTAGAATTACCACTAAGCAGTTGCCAAAATGATGATAAATATTACTACAAACTAGTGCTTCTTATAAAACAGAGATATAAAATAGATTTCCTTTGATATGAGCTGTAAAAATCCCTCCTTGGCTCAGATGCTAGCCACTGCTTGAAGAAAATCACCTGGCTCTGAAGATAAAGTTCATGCACTGATCCTTCCAGGCTGAGGCCATTGTGTAGCTATTCTAATCTTCACATTACCAACAAATGTTGGCAGTGATGATGTCTTTCTAGAAATATCTGCACTCTGCTAAAACACACTCAGTCACATCTTATGCATTACTTACTTCCTTTGACTCCTTTCCTTTTGTTCTTCCTCCTCCCTAACTCCTTTAGTTAAAAGTTTATAGACAGAAAACAGGCAAAACAAAGCTTTATACTTAAAATGAAAGATCCACTGGTGTACTGGTTGGTATACAGTATCACAGACTTATGACAGGAAGGAGGGGAGTTACATTTCCTCCTCACAGACCTTCAGACCTTACAGATGAAGTCAAAGACTGAAAATGTAAACCTGAAAGACAGTTCTGTCTAGCAAAGAGTGACATGGTGATGAAGATGGAAAATATCAGGAAAAATAAGCCATTGCTTGCTGGAAGATATTCAGGACAGTCAGGTTAAATGAGGTATAAACTGTAATCAAAATCGCAACCATCAAACTGGAAAGACTGGCAAAGCAACAGAAGACAGGAGAGCTCTTCTGGGGTGAGAATAATGCACACTGAATACAGCAGCAGAGAGAAGACTAAAACCTATCTAATGGAGATTATATAATGCTGTATAGTCAAACATAACAGCTTTCTTAAAGTTGGAAGCATCAGCGTTCAGGGGCGCACACAGCTGAAGCAGAAGACCAAGCCCTTTGCTCCTCACAGGAGCTGCTCTGTGGAATCTGCAGTGGCACCAGCTCCTGGTGCCATTTGGAAACTGAGATGAGTGAGCAACTTAGCAGGAAAGGGAAAAGGCACCTGCAAGAGTAAGTCTAGAAAGCTTTGCTTTTATTTGAGCTCTCAGCTATGCTTGGTATCACTCAGTAAGGTAATAGAGGTAGAAAAGGTAAACACACTCTCCCAAGCTGCTTTGTAGCTTTATCTTCACGTTAAATCAAGATTTCTGTGCCATAACAAAGCTGATAGAATTTTGTCTCAGGACTATTTTTATCAATGAAATAAATAATCAATGGATTAGACTCGGAATGATAAATTACTAGATTTTTACTTGTGATACTTGCAATCAAGTATGAGTGGCACCTAGCAAGAACACCAGCTACTGATGAAGCTTGTGTTGACTTCACAGTCAGCACTTAGAACATGCACCATGAAGTCAGCTTTCTTTTATTAACGCCAGAGAATTTGTAAAATAAGAGAAATGGCTGTCAAATTTATTTCCTTTTCTTTGTGAAAACCTGCTCAAATTTTATTCTTTTATGTCTATAAATTATGCTAACAAAAGCCATCCTAAATTTTTATTTCATCTTCCCATAAGACCTGATTAAAAGCAATAGTATAAAGTATGCAAATGACATATTGCAGAAGAAGATGCATGTACTGCAGGGGCATGCTGCAGGGTTCTGTGATATTCATGTTTCTGCATAACTTGATTTATCCATTTAGCAGATAAAAAGGGACTGTTAATACTCAGGAGACACTTGCTCAGGCAGCTACAGTGGCCTAGGTTGTTCTGGTTCATTAATGGAGAAAGTAGTGTACAACTTCTCCTCTTACACAGCAGCAGCCTACAGCCTTCTTGGGACCACTGAGACTGCTCTATGCTGCTCTAGCAGCAAACCCCCCTGAATTCAATTATCCAATAAGTAGGAATTACTCTGGACAAGGCAAAAAAACCCCAGCATAAAACAGGGACAATGGAACAGCCCCTGTTCTCTTCCCTCCTGTGCTCCTGGGGCTAGAGAATCATTTCTGGGAATTTGTATACTGTGCCAAATGACCACATACCCACAGGCAGAGCGCAGAAAAGCCCTTATGCTCCTCTAAGGTGTTGCATGGGATTTGGCTGATGTCTGGCAACTTAAGAGTCACAGAATCACTAAACTGGCTCATATTTGTCATCACGGTGTCTACTCAAAATGTTAATTGTTAAAAAAAAAAAAAAAAAAGGCTGATCTGGAAGATTCTTCTTACATAACACTCCTCTAATTTCCATACAGCCTCACAGTTTCCACCTGCCAGAAAGATGCCCTTGAATCAGCATGAAGATTTCAATAGCAGAGAAGCATACAGTTTTGCACAAACATTAAGGCAGGTGTTGTGTACCTTTAACACATGAACAGATTTTGGGGGAAAGAAAGACTGAGTTTTTGGTCTTAAAGACTTTCTATTTCTCCAAATTACCCTATTTACATGGGAAGATTTTATCGTATATTTAATTTAGACAAAGCTTATTTAGAAACTGCCAGCTTTACAGGAAGTTTGGCAGAACTGTACAACTAAAAAAAAATACTTATGATTTGGGGCTTTAAACTGCTCTTCTACAGTCTCAGTTATACAAGAAATATGAAATTATTTCTGGCCAATGTAGACAGTTACTTCAATGCAGCAGTCTTCTCTTTAATGACTAATTGCCCAAATCTCCCATTTCATATGGTTATTTTGTACCTTGTTATGCCTGAAAGTACAAAAGGAAATCAGTTGCCACTCAAGCCTATCACTGTTTACTGTCAAGAACAGGCTGAGTGCATGATATGGTTCTGCATAAGCTCAGAAAAAGACTAATTTTGTTACACATGATACATAAGAAATTCCCATAATAATCCTGTAGAATTGATTTATGCTGTCATGATCAATCTGGGCATTTTATATTGTTATACATTTTATACATTTTTCTTTGGGCACTTTTTCTTCTGTGAGATCAATTTGTTTAGCATTGCTGATTTCTAGTGAATATTATACTAAAATATGCTTAAAGCTAGGAAAATTTGTAGAATTAATCTGAGATTAACTGCAGCGATGCTCAAATGTGATTCAGTTTTCTACAACTGTGAAATCTGACAGAGCAGTAAGCCATTCTAATGTATAGAGGAGGAGTTACAAGTAGGCACATTATAAAGAAAGATCTGAGGCACCCTAATCATGATTAATATTAATTCCAAAACTCAGCTTTAGACTCTTGAGATGGAATTTTAGTGGCATGCAGGAATAAATCTGAAGACTCCCAAAAATACAGACATAGTACAGGTAGTCTAGAATCTAATTTTACATATGTTCTCTGTATCTCATTATTTATGCTCACTGCTTTCCTACTGCATTACTTGCTCAAAGACACTGCTACAGGCTGTGAAGCAGGCCACAGTGGAAACGCTTACTACATAGTCCCTATTTTCTTGGGGATGCCAGGTTGCACCTGAAATGTTCAGCACTGTTTTGGTAAGACCACTGAAAAGGGAGTTAATGTCAAAACAGAACTGCAAATTTTGGTACGCTAAATCTAGCGACCTCACTTGTGGCTAATGCAGACATGAATTAAGCCACAAAATAGTTAAAAAACGTTTAAAAGGTTTTGTCCAGTAAGAACATGCTATAGATCTTGAGTGATGGTGTGTCAAAAATAGAGTTAACAAAGATGAAACAAAAAATAACCTACTTCTTTTAGCAGAATATAGAAAACAACAGAAGACTGTAAAGGCAATAGTAAATGTTTACTATGCAAGTAATTTCACAGACAAAACAAATGTCTCACTGGCTATCAGCAAAATCACATTGCAAATACTTACTAAAAGTACACTAATTTTCCTTTTTTTGTTTCTTTTCATATCCACAGGAGAACTTAGAGCTGCCAACCTGAGGACAAGCAGACAAGTCTCACATGAACAGAGAACTTCAAATCTGTTGGGGCTCAGTTTTATGAGACATTAACACCAAAAAGAAGCATATTTCAGGTTGATGTTTTGATCCATGAGTCCAGGTTTTCATCATCCTCACCTGTCCAGACTAATACTGCCTCTCTTTTTTACTTAACTATAGTCATACTTGGAATTACACAGCTACAGCTAAGACTATCATAATTTCCAATATAAATCACTGTACCACAAATGACATGGTTAGATGAAAAGACACAAGTTACAGAAGAAAAGAAAATGCTTGTTTCTGACACTTACCCTTTAAATATAAAGGTGGTTGAAGAAAAGTAAATCAATACTTAAATAATTTCTTAGATTATAGATTATTTTAGTGCAGTTAAGATTTTTTTTCCTTTTCCACAATGTTAATATTACCAAAAAATCCAAATAAATCCTGAAGTAATGAAAAAACACATTGGTTTCTTCAGTTTTTCTTTTTATTAAGGAAAAAAACCCAGTTAATCAAAGTAACTTAGAATGTGTAAATTTAAACACATTATACTTAAAATTTATTTAAATATGCACTAATAGGTCAGTCAAAGTGCTTTTGCTGGAATCAGACCCTAAGCAATACCACTGCAGAATCCAGCGGAGTAGAAAATCACAGTTTAAATTATTAAAATGAAGAAATTTATATGTCAAATAATAATTTATTGGAAATTATACATGTGCACTATATATTACACATTTTGCATTTAACTAATGTTTTCATGAACTACCAGAAAGTGTGATTCATAAAATACAATTTTCAACTACCTCCCAGACACCAATAACAAAGCATTCAGCCTAAACTTTGCATAGCTCAAGGCACCCACAGTATATTCAAGGCCAAAATATTATCTGCTGATGTGAAAAGATGGTAATAGTCACTTCTGATGTTCATATTTCCTCTGAAGAGTAAAATATTTAGTCACCAGAAAAAAATAATTTTCCATCATCATGCATCACATAGAGGACAGAGTTATTTATAAGGATTAAAATTCATATTCTTATATGGCATGAAAACCACCTTTTTTCCTCATGTGATTTTCATAATTCTGTTGCATTCCAGAGAACTGTCCTCTTTCCTCCCCCAAACTCCCTTGCCACCTTACTGTTGCAAAGCCACATAGAGATGCTGAAAACCAGGGGATGTAAAGAATCCTAAGAATAAGCAAATGATCAACAACTATGCTTGATACCAAAAGCTCACTCAGAAGAAAAGTTAAGGGATAAACCGGTCACAGTTTATGGTGCCACAGAACAATACAAATTTAGTAATAGGAGCCATTAGCAGCCAATATCAGACAAACTCAGCTTTCAAATAATAGGAAGATGTTTTTAATAGTGGGGACAATTTTCCAAGTATTGTCCATAGTTGTTCTGTTCATGAATATGTTAAAAATCTAGGATATAAACTTTTAAAAGATTACATGCTCATCTAAACTCAAGACCTCAGCTACTGTAAAGTATCCAGGTCAGCCCTCCAATATTACTCAGGTTTTGTACTGTAAACTGTCCAAATATTTTAAAACTTATTTCAAATTGAAAGAATTTTATTAGGTTATATTACAGTATCAGAATTTTTAATAATACACCACAAGTGTAAATAGACTGGAAATTGTTCAAAGCTCTGAGTCATCTTCATTTCTGAAATATATGTAATGCCTCATAAAATACATAAAACTACTGCATCCAATTAAATAAATACCACAGATGGACTTAAAAGCAAAACAAAGGGTTCTCAACAAAATTTAGGCACTTATTGAATTGAGAATAGAACCGATCAGAATGTTTCAATAACTTGATATTTAATTAGAAAATAATTTTTCTTTGAGTCACATATTTTGGACGAAAGTATGAATTTCAATGTATTTTAAAGAACAAAGGCAAATTGGATTTCCTTTTAGCCTACCTGTCTACAAGAGTTCCTGTGTGACTGCTGGAAATGAAACTACCAAATTCTAGTTTGCCTTCCAGTCTCCCAGTTTTTTGTACCCCAATGTTTTTATTATGGTTAGGTATGCCTTTCTCCCAGAAACCTTCAATGTGTTTCAAAAAAGTCGGAGCTCTATTCCCAAAGTACAGTCAAGGTTCAAATTAATTTCGCTGCCTATGAAGAGAGCTTATAAAATTAAAGAAGCTCTGATGACACTCATTTGTTAAACAAGGTAAAGCTTCCACCAGAGGTCAGTCTCAGAAGAGAGGTTGTTTGGAATAAATGAATAAAAAGGCAAAAAAGTCTACTTAAGTACTACTGAACGTAACTCAGAGCTGTTAATCTCTTTTCAGTTACTATTAGTTCATTATATTCCTTTCAGTTTCAATACTGAAGTATGTAGATACATTATGCTTCATTAATGTAGGTGACTGAGGAAGCTGGGGTGACTTCATTTAGGAATTGCAGAAAAGGTGCTGAATGCAAGAACAGTTAAGTGTGTAAAATAAACTTGGGATAGTTTATTAAATACCCTTAACAGAGACAATCCCATAGTAACATTAGATTTTTATTTTTTAACTTACTAACTATACACTATGACTTGTATATGTGCACTGTTTAATTCTGCCTCAGATATGAGCTTTACATATTCTTCTGTAATGTTAGTAGCTACCAGAGTTCATCTTAACTTTATTGTGACTGTTTTGTAAAATTAAATTGAAACAAATAGCCAGCAGTATATGCACCTATAAAAATGTAACTTCCAGAGAGTGACTTATGTTGAGCATATTAGTTGCAAATGCTAAAATAAAATACCTTAGAGTGATAATTTTGATCATAATATGAGGAAAAAAAAGGACATACGTCATTATCCTTTTCTCACTCTTTCTGAAATCTGGTTCACTTTCAGGACTAGCTTCCAATGCAGAACAACTAATTTGAGAGAAAAGCAGCCCCTCTTTTAGAAAAATAATCTCCCCACTTGAAAAAACAGTAAGTTGTAGCTAATACAAAAAACCCTGTAGGGAATGAAAAAAAGTAAGTTTCCTTCTAATTATCATCATTCACAATCAACTTTGTGAGAGACAGTATATATACTGAACATGAAAAAAGGGGAAGGAAAGACCCACCTCTATTTCATCTCTACTGTATTTTTTGTCAGGAGTAGAATGCTGATATCCAGAAACATGGTGTTCCTACCATTGCAAACTGCTTTTCTGGAAGTACCACCCAAACAAGCTTACCTTATAGAATGACAGCCCTAATCAGACTTAAATCCTAACTGCTGTTATTCTGAGATGCCTTAGAGAAGTCAATTATGTAGCATATTTGCACTGTAAGGAAAAAAAACAGGAGCAAAACACTATCTATTGATCATTATCCTCTTTAATAAGCCACACACTGAGGTCCTTTAGACTGAAGTCCTCTAAGCTCAAATCACATTGTAGGAAAAAACATCTCTATAAATTCCTACTTGTGTATTGCAAAATTGACTATCAAACCCCTTATTTTAGAATATAAAGAAGGATGAGCTTCTTTCACTTTTTAGTGGTTAACAATTGCACTAAAACTGCCTAGAAAAGAGATATTCCATTTGCAATGGATATAGTTAATAAAACAGATAATATTCCATCACCATCGTAAAATCACTAAATAATTTAATTCAAGCTTTCTCAACCCCATTAGCATTTTGTAACTTTCAACTATACCAACCTTACTTGATTGATATCAACCCATTTAATGCATAATGCCCTGAAATCCCTTGTACCTATGCTCATACACTCCCATGCATGTTCTATCCTTCCATGATTCTTTTAGCGATGTGGTATTTTTTGTAGTCTAAATGTTACTTCAAGATTAAAACTACAAATTACTAGAATTTTAACATTCCAATACTTCAGTTACTTTTTGTGATTTTGTTGTTATGCACTGATCGCTGATTCAAAGGTAGTATTAATTCCAGAGCTGATCGATCATGTCACAAATGTGATTTTTTCACATGCAGTAAGAACAAATCTCATCACCTCACTATCTTTCAAGATATCACCACTCCTAAAGACAAAATGATTTACTGACTTTGCTGACCTATTTTTCTTCTAAAAATTTAGAACCATCAGAAATATTTAATGACTTGATTTAAAGTGCTGAAATGGAAGCATGCCAAAAGCATATTAAAAAGCTGGGGTTTTTCCCCAAGAATTAACACCTGTCAAATTAATAGGTTTTGAAGTGGAAGACCTCATGTCCATTTCAACTTGCAAGTTTGCAAGTAAACACTGTAAAAGGAATGTGTCTTATTTCTAAAGAAGCATGAAAGCACCATGTCCCTTTCTTGACTGTAAGATTTGCCTGCAGTGAAGATTCACTACAGAACCTCCATATTCTTTTTATTTCAAAAGCTAATCATGTATGAGAATTAACCCTTCTCCTTTGGAAACCACTGACCATAATTAAGAGAGATGCAAAAGATAATTCTGATATTGATTTAACTATTACAGAACCAAAAAAAAAAAAGCTTTCAAGCTCTGCCATACCATTTCTAACCAAGATGCCAAACGCTAACAGCCACACTTTCCCAGGTATGTCATATGAAAATAGCTCTGTCCTGCAGCTAAGATACATAACACACCTTCAGCCTCAGCACGATGGCACAAATCAAGATGGAACAAATCACAATCCAAATATTGCATCTAAGATACTTTGCCTGATAAAATTTCATGCAAGTACTAACAAAATCATTTACAATCATCAAAATTTTTGAATAGGAATTCAAAATATACACTAAAATACCACTCTCATTAGGAGGGTATCTTCTCTAGGCAGCATAGTCGCAGCTGACCGGTGTTAGCCTACCCTTGGGGAAAAAAAAACCTACCAAAAATAAACGGCCCCAAACTACCACCAATTTCTTTTTAAATGTACAAATCTCTACTTTAGTTATTTTCTATGAAGATAGGCCATATAGGATTAAAAGGTAATGTGTTTGTAAATATCTGAGAAATGGCAGCAATGTTTCTATTGAAGAACATTCCAAGCAAATGTCAAAATGAATTAGAGGAAAGAAAAATCAAACAGTAGGTGAAACATGCAGCAGAGGAACAAATCAAACAGGAATCAAGTGTATATATATATATATGTAGGTTCACATAAACAAAACCTCTAGCTAGAATTAATGATTGTGTATAACTGAACACTTTTAAAAATTAGAAATGATTAAATGTCACCCCAATTCACTAGAAAAAATGAAAATGTCAGTAAAAAATTCCTTCATTTATTAAACTATTCATAAATGCATGAAATGTCTTCTGCATGCATGCGTTCTCCAGAACCAATATAATGATGTGAACATTTATACAAGTTTATGCTACTGACAACATATTTGATCAGTTCAAGGTTCAATCAGAATAAACATCAAAGGTGGTAGCTTGAAAATAATGGAACAAAACTAAAAAAAATCTTACTTGATGGCATGGGAGTTGGATATTAAAACAGCAAAATGAAATACATCTTGTTATTAAGTTTTTGTGACCACCAGTTTTACACAACTTGCTTTACTACTAAAGGGAAAAATCTTGAAACAAATAGAAGTACTGCTGTAATCAAATGTTTATGAACTGTAATAGCACACTTCTCATAAACTAGTATACAATAATGTTACAACAGTTTAAAGACCATCAACAGTGTGAAAAAGTATGAAAATAATTTGGGGCCGTGGCTAATGCCACTACAAAAACCATTCTGACATTAATACCAACTGACCTGTATTTTCCTGAATGTCTGATTGAAAATGGTTAAGTTCTTGCCGACATCCTTTAAGATTTTGATGTAACTAAGAAAAGTTCCTTTGGTGGTCATCTGATATCTGTTCTGGTCACACTCCACTAGAATTTTATTTTTTCTAAGTTGTAGGAAAAGGACTGTGGCATTATGATCATATTCTAAATTGTCTGTGGCTGTTCTTGAAGCAACACAAACTCTAGCATCCTACCTAATCTTGCTGCATGTCAGGCTTTTTTCGGAAGGAGGTCACCAGCTCAGCGGTACATGGCCTCTGGTATACATAGGAGCAACCAAAACTCACTCGCAGCCATCTTTTTACTCAAGTATGCAGTTGGTTTACACTAAATAAAATCAAGATCATTCCTGCATTCCAGAGCCTGCTCAAACACTGACCTTCAAATTCATACAAAATACATCAAATTCACTATTGATTTTGTTATTGTCCTGTGATAACTATGCTTTACTATTTTATTTATTTTAAAATTTTTTTTCCTTAAAACCATGATTTTTATCTGAAACATGATTATACTACAGGTTCTCTATTTATGTACTGGTTTGTGTCCTTTTGAAACATCCTTTCTTTTTGCTCAGAAGTCAAGGAAATTGAGGTTTTCTACTTTCCTTTTCATTTTTACCAGCTATTTTATAATAGTGGCAAAGGCAAAAAGTAGTTCAGTATCTTTTTGCGTAATGCAGCTCTCATCCTATGCAAATGTGTCATAATTCAAAATTAAGTAATCATTTTTGCATAGGCAAAGCTAGCAGTATATGCCAGGTTATCTGTAATATGTATCTTGTGATTAAAGAAATAAAGTATGGCTTTAATTAGGGAGGTAAGAAAAGCTATTTCAATGTTTCCTTAAATATATAAGGAAGTTTCTGCTCCACTGAGATGGGGAGAGAAGAGAAAAATTATTCTAGAATTGAAATTTCTTTTTCCTGGGCTTTCCTAATTTGGGGGAAATGATAGATTTCTAGTTGCAAATCAAACTGTTACATTTTCTTTCACCTTTCTGTGTGTTTGCCTTGTTTCACTTATAAGGAAGTAGGATTTAATTTTTACAAAAATATTCCCACCTTTGCACAGAAAAAAAGGCGTAATATTAAAAAACAAACAAAAAACCCACCCACCCTAAATCCTTCTGCTGTTTCTTTTTTCTTTTTCTGTGTCTTCACAATTTTTTGATGCTGATTGTAACAACAAGGTTTCACAAACCATTTTAATTCCCAACCTTTATTTTATATTGTACTAGGACAGGGTTAATTCAGTTAATTCTGTGGCCACATTTGTTCCCTCCAGAAAAAGAAAATTACTGTCTTTGTACCTTCAGTTAGGGAGAAATAGTTCTTTGTCTAACTGGGCTTGAACAGAGAAACTACTGGTTTCACTTCTTGGAATAAAATATCTGAAGATTATAGGAAAATTCAGGTAGGAGGGGCCATGAGGCAGTTCCTAGTCCAAGCTCCCGCTCCAGGCAGTGTCAGCTGTGAGATCGGACTTGGTTGCTCAGGGCCCTGTCCAGTCAGGTCTTGAACACGTGAGAGAATGGAGCCGGTGCAGTGTCTGGGCAACCTGATGCAGTGCCTGGCTGTCCTCAGGGTGAAAATGTTTCCCCTTATATCCAGTCCAGACCTCTGGTTTCAACTTGTGCCCATTAACCTGAGCTCCTGCCTCTGCACCTCAGTTTGCCAGCAAGTTTGCACTGGCAGCTGTTTCAGCTGCTTCAAGCCAAATTTTCATGGGCCTGCCCTTGAACGCTTCCCTTCGGTATCATACAGTAATGCCACACTCCTACAGGGGAGCACAGTAAGCAAACCACACAAAACCTGGATGACTGTCCTTACTCTTTCTAATTCTCTGCATGATCCTCATGTCAGCGAGTCTGTTTGCAGAAAATACAATAAAGAGTGTTACATGTGATGGAATTCAGTTTCAGACTAACACACCCAACGTCTGTTGTCTACAGGTGAGAAATGTGCTTAAGTTTGCTGCTACCTGGACACCTAAGGCTCAATTCAGTTGACCTCAGAGACACCCCAGAATATTCCTTCTTGGCCTCCAGCTATTGCTTCAGGAGGCTGCAGGTCTCCTACAGGTCCTGTGTCATATTTATCAACTCCATGTGGATGTCTCATGTACACTGCCACATCTCAAATGGTGCTAGTGGCATACACAGGTGACAGTGATTCAAACCTATAGAAGCCGCTTACTGGAATCATTCCATTGGCCTGACTACCAAGAAGACACATAGTCCATTGATCATATATTAGAATTTAGACACCTAGCAAGCATTTAGAGACCTACATATGCTTGCATTAAAGTGTCCTCACCACAAACTGAAAACCACCCACAACCTAAGATCATGGCAGATGACAGCATGTAATTACAGCTCATGAAATCAAATGTCAGTGCTTTGTGGTATGGGTGAGGACAATGCTTGAAATGGTATTACCATATATTGGGAAGCAGCTTCCTTCACATTTTGTCTCAGGCCTTCAATCAAATGCACATTTAAGACAAAGTTCCACATGAGAAAGTAACTATTTTTTACTCCTTTCTCCTCCTTGACCACTTAATCTCAGGAAAGGCTACCATTCAAAAAGCAACAACTGATGAAGTCCAAACATGGTCTGTGAGGTGGAGGAGATGGGAGGTAGAAATCAAATCCCACCTCATCTCTAATTCTTGCTTTCTGTGAATATAATAATGGTATGTTGCTCAGTAAAATGTCAACAGGAACATACAGAACTACCATGTACCTTTTGAGAGACAGAAGATAAACTGAGCTCTCAAATCATCATGACTTTCATACTTCAGGGAATACTAAAAGGGTCTCCCAGAACTCCTTCTCTTAGCTCAAGAGTAGCAGAGATTTCCATCTGCTGTTGAGATTTTTGCTTTGAATTACAGTGGCAGTCCCTGCCCTTAAAAAAACTCCAGCTAATTCCGATATCTGCTCTTAATACTCCTCTTCTTTCTGGTAAAACTTTCATGTGGATTGAAAAAGTGCACTAAAACCAGTGAAATCTACTCTACAGATGTGGAAGAACCATCAATAAGGAGTGAACATTTAAAGATTTTAAGTAAATATGCTAATGTAGTCAAAAGCAGCAGACAATATTCCTGAGACACAGGCTTTTCTATCTGCTGGGACTTTTTTCCATCCATTCCAAATTTCTAGCTCTTGATTTGTACTTCTTCTCATGCTGTTCTCAACTTAGTCTGTTTTTCTCACCTGAGTAACCTTTATATCTAAGACAAACACCTAATTCTTCCCTATACTGTCAACATTATTTCCCCTGCCTTCTTTGTGAGCTCAAATAATGCAACACACAAACGTCCAAACTACGGAGAGGTGCAAGCTGAGGTTCAGGCGTTGCTTTGATAGTGCTATAAGTAAAACTGAATGAATTGTGAAAATATTAAGCAGATGCCTTGATTAAATTCCTTTAAATGAATGTTCATGAATTATTCACTTGACTAAAAGCCCAACGATTCATTTGAACAATATCGCAAAATGATTTGAGTAAACTATTTTATCATATTATTCAAACTACCTCTGGCTATAAGTATTCTGAAGCCACCTGGATGAATTCATAGATGCCCTTCTAGATTATCCTAAATGTTTCTCTGTGCAAATTTTTGTTTTGTTCATTTGTCCTATATCTAGGCCAATGCAATACTTACATTATCTTTCTGATAATTGTGGGGTCTTATAGATCTACAAGAAGGCTATTGCTGGAGAGCAAACCCATCATCTTCCTATGACAAATGCAGTTTGGGACAAATGCAGTGTTGTGTAAGGAATACAATGAGCAACACTATGGGATCCCTTTATTTGAGGAAGTCTTCATTTCATAAACGCATAAAGCCATTTTCCTTTCTGATACTTTGCAAAATGCATGTTTATGACAAACTGTCACTTGTATTCAGATTTAGAACCTAGAAACTACAGTGATGGTTCCTTGGAATTGCTTAAAATAGGTAAGATGGATTGAGTGATTGCATATTCCTTTGAATTATTATGAAAGCACCAGATCTATCTAAATCATGCTGTGAAAAAAGTGGAGTTAGAAGTTATGTAACTTCAAGTTGCTATAAACTGCTTCTTGTTGAAAGCTATATAAAACATTTTCAAATCTGTCATGTTCCACCTCTTCTGCTTAAAAAAAAATAATAAAAAAATCTAAGTGAAAATATCCAAGAAAAATATGAATCAGGCTTATGTTATTGAGTTGGAGCAAAAGCTATGCCACCCGGAAGACCAGATACTCTTTCGCAGTTAAATACAAGAACTTGGTCCATTTTTATGTCCAGAATGTATTTATTACACTAAGGCACATTGTATTACATAAGCTAAACCAATGTAGCTAATTCAGCAACAAAACCAGCTCAGACATACTTCTTTTCTCACGGACACACTATCTTCACTGTTACTTTAATGCAAGTTCATTTCTTGAATACTGATTATCTTTACCTTCTTTCTGCTGCTGATATTCCCACATGCCCTCAGAACAACCTATCTGACAAAGCAGCCAGGAAAACACCTTTTCTACTTCTTCTCCCACAGCAGCATGCAAGATGACTGCACAGCCACAGCATCCCAGGGAACATGCTCTATGTCTGATCTGACTTCCCATCTTTGCAAGAAAACAGTCTCAAATCTTGGACTAGTTTGATCTGCCACAAAGCAGGAAGAATGGAGTATAAGCAGTAACAGAGCATGAAGGAGCCAGAAACTGCTTTATTTGTAGTAATGGGAACTGAAGAAATTAGCACAGTAGACAGTAGAAGATAATATAGAGGTTAAAGCTGTGGGGCAGCACCTGAAGTCTGCTCTTACTAGTCCCAAGATTAACCACCACAACCACTAGGAACTATAAAACCAGTGACAGTGAGATGAATGTCAGGTCCTTCTTTTCTACCCTGAAATATGTATTTAAATTTACACACATGCACACGCATGCACACACACACAGTTTACAACTGCTATTCTGATTTTTTTACTGGCAGTGAAATTTTAAAAGCCTTTAAAAGCCTTTTAACAGTTTCACTGGGACCAGAGAGTGAAACTACTACCAAATGAGGCTTTGAAAAACAACAGCCAGAGAAAGCACTTGTCATTTTCAGGACAGAATATCCCTCTATGAAAAAAACTTCTTGCTCTCTAACACAGGTGCCTTCCTCATTAAAACACAAAGGCTGGCAAAACAAAATAACAAAGGTCGTGGCAGAATTGCATTTGATATGCTGAAAGTGTGTATCACCCAGCACTGAGTACCAGTCTGTGATTATATCCTATGTTGCACTCTGAAAAACAACAGCTTCCTACAGCAACAATTATAAGACAGCTACCATTTATGCCAGAAAAGCTCTTTGCTACTTAGAAAAATACTAGAAAGGAAAAACAACCACTTGCTAGTGAAATTAGCTCCTCTGATGATCTGTTCTTTAAATTGGGAAAGAAGAAGGGATTTTTTTTTTTGTTCAGCATGATTTATTTTTAGACTGGCAAAGAGACAATGGTAAACAGAACTGAAGCTCTGTGGGCACCTTCTGAGGTTAAATTACCTTTCATGCCATTTGCACAGAAGACTGTTCTCAAGCAGCTTGAGCAGATGGTCGGGACACCATTGTCCGTTTACTTGTATCCACAAAGATAAACGATGGCTCTTTGAAATCCTTAACAATATGACCCTTGTGATGCTTTAGGCTGCCAAGGGAAAAAAAAATTTAAAAAAAAATGAAGTTAGCTGAAGAGAAGAAAAGAGTTTTGATTGATGAAATTTCATTTTAAACTACTAAAATCCCCTCTTGAATAAATATATTTATCTGTAATCTGGAATTATTTTGCTAAAAGAAACTAATACATTCCAGAATACTTAGCAAAGTAGGAGAAACAGGTAAAAACAAATCATACACAGTAACTCTGACTGAAATAAGAATCTGCCATCTCTGCTTCTACTACACATAGCATTTGCTGGAGCATGCTGCCAAATAACAACCAGTTTTGCTTACTGGGCCACAGAGATGGTCAGAGATTTCCAGGACCAAGTCAGAGCAGACAACTGCCAGGGCACAGCAATCCACCCACCCAGCCATGTATTGGTAGAGGACGTCAAGAAAGTGGAAGAATCTAGTTGTGGTTTTTAGTTGGTTTAAGAACTTCCCAAACTTCTTTGAGAGCAGCCCTGGTCAAACATCCCCAATATGAGCATTTTGCTAAGAAGCAACTTGATAAAAAGGCACTTTTCTTGAAACAAGTTACTAGTAACAGAGATGGATTTAGAGGATTGGAGACAACATGAACAGCTGTGAAGAAAACCCTCAACTTTTAGGAACAACCTTTGGGATTTAAGAGTGAAGAGAGTGATACTAGTCTTGGGACTTGCAACTAACAATTGCATAACCTGTCACTTAAAAGCTCCTGAAAAAAAAGGAAAAGCAAGGTTGCTGAATATGGAAAGAATCACATGGAATCAGTGAAGGGGCCCAGACGCTGTGTTCAATACATACAGCAAAATAAGACAGAATTGGGTTTAGAAAATAACAGTGAAATTAGATAACTATGACTCACCAGGCCACTCAATGTCCTAAAGCCACCAGGTACTGCAAAGCATTTAATTAACTAAAGCTACGTATAAAGATGAATAGTTGTTTCTGCAATAACTGCTTGTTCAAAGAATGACACAACAAATATAATTCATATCCTCTATCTAATACCACACACTCCACAGCAACAGTACATGAACAGTGGATACATCTCTCCCTCTCTCGTTTCAATGATCGATTGACTTTATCTCTTTTTGCTGTGCTGTTGGCATATTCAACATGCCTTAGAACAAACGTACAATTTAGACATTTAAGACTCTTGTCCGATTTTCAGAAATTGTTAACACTTATTGGAGTAATGAAGGAAAGGAAGACAGGTTGAGATAAACGTCAAGCAGTGGCATCCAGCAACTCAAAGTAATATGTTTTGATAATGGAGGAGTAATTATAGCTCATATAAGAGGAAATAAGTATTAAAAAATGTAAACATTAATGGGACCTTAATAAAAAAAATGTTAAAAAATTAGGAAAACAGAACAATTTATGGTTTTATGGGAATACGAGAGAAAGCCCAGATGGGAAGATTCTTCCCAATTCTCCTCTCTGCCTCAGAAAAGGGGGAAACCCAAAAGTATGCTTGTTCTAAATATCAGTGTCTCATGCTAGCTTTCATGCCAGTGTTATTTCCATAAAAAAAAGATTCAAGGCCTTTCTTTCCCCAAGGAAGCATCTCTCTGCTTCACTTTCCCCACTTTTTTCACAAAATGAAACGGAGGGCCACTGTCCCTCAGCTGTTTGTCTCCACGTAACATGCCCAGTTACATTTGCCTATTTGCAAATACAGTATAATTAAAGTCATTAATATACTTATGAACATATTTAATATGAACCAACTGTCTGAAAGAATAAGAATTTGGACAATACGATCATCTATCTATCAGCAAACTAACACTATGTCTTCCAATATCAGTGGACTTCACTTTGAAGCACCTCCATTTTTACAAATTGGACCCTATTTTCTTCCTCATAAACAAACTGATAAAGTGCAAAAAATGCACGGTATCTTTATATGAAAAGAAGTGATAAAGTGGTCTGTGAGGAACATGATAAAAATGACCCTGACCTCAAAAATAAAACATTTTCACTGAATACACCAAAGTATACATTTTGGTTGTCCAGTAAAAACAAAGGACCATTGAGTAATACTAAGGCAGCTGCATTGTGATCAGATACCTGGTTTCAATTATACCAGCTATAAAGAACCTGACATTTTACAGGAAATAGAGCAAACCAGAATTATTTACAAATGTGCTATTTGAAATGTGTTCTAAATAACTTCCATACTGAATGAATTGGAGCATCCATAAATGTTTTAGCTCTCTGCTTACCTCTTTCCAGACATGAAATTGCCCAAAAGCAGATCAACAAAATGATGTTGAAACTGCTGTGAATAAAACTTCAGCAAATCAAATGAAATTCCACTTTGCTTTGTTGCTCTTACCTGGAGCTAAGAAGTGCCATGAACGGTAGACTAGTGAGAGCAATACACACACAGAAGGAAGTACACATACATATAGATGGACAAACTAATTTCCAGGGAAGTAAGGCTGAAAACCCAGGTGCAGAAATGTTGGTAGTTAAAACAACTGTTTATTCTTCCTTGGTAAAGCAGTAACAATTCCCTCCACATAGATTATTTCCTAGATCCTCCTGTAAGCTAGGCTGCAATAACAAGTTGTCAGCTGAGGACTGGACTGTTTAAAGCCGCTGCAAAAACTAAGGCAGGGATTTAGGCTGTCTTTCCCTTTGTACGACTGGGCATTAATACATCTTCTGATGACCAAAGATAATTTCCTTTCTGCAGGTTTAGAAACATAAAAGGCACCAGTGGGAAGGTTGAGAAGGTGTTCCCATCTTTACATTATGCAGTAAGTTAAATCCATCATTATTTATGGAGAGGGAATATGCTGCACACTCTCAGGAATAAGACTCAATAGAAACAAGGAGATGAAGAACAACTTTAGTTTTAACAGTGCAGTTGTACAGCAGCTGATTCCAGAAGGAATTCCTCAGTAGTTAACTCCTTTCAGATTGCACCTTGTTTGTAAGTCCACATAAATATAGCAGAAGAATACAGTGAGACTACTGAAATCTCATATATTTTCCAAAGAGCCGAAGATATGGCATGTGTTATTCCATAATCCCAAAAGGGAGGTAACACAAAAGAGAAAAGCTGCCTTTAGTCTCAGTATCATGAGTGACCACCCTGGAACACATTTTAAACAGACAGCTATTCTGAATTAGATGTGTTAGAGGTAAAAGAGTTCAGTAGAAAAATGCCAATCAGGAAATTGAATAAGTGACAATTTGGCACTGAAATCAGTAAAATTTGCCTTTTAAATCTTACAGAAAATGATTTATGAAGTTTGCAGTTAATGCATACCTAGAGATTCAACCTCATGTCTAACATGTGAACTGGGAAGAAAAGACTAATTGAAACTGCATATTCCAGAACTGTAGTTATTTCCTAAGTCTTTGTTTCACTAAATGTAGCACTACTGAGATGTCAATCTCCACTGAAACACCAGAGAAAGAATAGCTATCCATATTAATAATCTCATAAGTCAATGGGAGAAAGGAAGAGCTCCATAATAACGTGGACTGATCACAGAGCATTCCATTAAGACCAAACAGAAACCTCTCCCTGAGCAACCAATGCTGTGAGTTTTAATAACATATTGGCTCTTGACTTGCTGAAGCTAGTAGACCAAGAACTTAGACTGTTCAACACATGATTTTACAGTGGCAAATGAAATAGAAGCTTTCAGGTATAATATACATTAATAAGAACAGAAATAATTGTGTCTTTATATAAAAATTAATACCACAACACATTTGGAGCAATTTTTTCCTGGACCATGCATGTCTTTCAGATACTTGGCAGAAATCATGCCCATTTATGCAAGGTTAGAATTTCATTACCAAAGTTCCAACATCTAAAGAAGCAGAAAGAGGAAACTAATGTAATATCCAACCCCATACACATTCTGAGCAAGTCCTTAAAGACTCTAGTGAATAAAATTTTGTGATGTATAAGAAAATATAGAACGCATGGTTACCTGTTGTTTCCTACTTTGTGGAGATACATACACTTGTGGAGAATGGGTGCTAAAAGTGCTACTAAATAAAAATTACTATGTTTCACAACACTTTTTACAGGTATAAAGAAATACCTAAGGTACTAGTAAATGGTGAAACCTCATGCCTTTCCAGAACTACCAGAAATGTATGTTGGTGTAACCTGCAATGTCAGAAACTGTGATAACTGCTAATGAGTTTCAGGGTGTCTTTTCTAAACGTACACCTCTGAAATCTTCAATTGCACTTCCAAGCCATCTAAGTTTCCAAGAACTCATTTCAGAATTTCTGTTATTTCTGCTTGCCCCTATTCTATTGTAGCTTTTATCAAAGATCCGTTTTCAGTACACACACAGTCACCCCTTCCATCCTGGGAAGCAAAGACTTCATTAAACTTGCAGACCCACTGATGACAAGGCTCCGCTGAACACAAGCCTTATCTGGCTCAGTTAATATTCTGGACATGTGAAAATCTCCACAGAGATAAATGATGACTACCTGGACTCCCAAGAGCTTCAGTGGAAGTACTATTAACCTGGAGGTCACTAAAGCCTTAGTGCTTACATGTTACTTCAGCTGCAGCCAGGAGGTAGATTCAAAATGTAATTTATCTGGGGAAAGGCAAAGCAACTCCTTTCTACATGGAACATTTACAGAGCAACTGACAATACCTACCTCTTTCATCATGAAAGTGGCCAAACCCTGGAGTGAGGTACTCAGAGAGATCATGGAACCTCCCTCCATCTTCAGAGATACTCAAAACTCAGTGGGACGACACCTTGACCTACCTGATCTAGCTTTGATGTTGTCCTTGAGGTCCAGAAGCCCCTTTTAACCTAAACGATCATTTGAATCTATGCAAAAATACTTTGTCCTCAGCTGAACCACAGAAATATCCAGAAGACAAGGTAGGAATTTGAGTTTCTCTACTTCAGGCGCTTTCCAAAAAGGAGGCTGAGACAGGGAGTTCCAAATCATCTGAACTGCTTCGCAGTGGCCATAGGAGAATAGCACCTCAGCTTTATGTTTCATAAAGACAATAGCTGCTCCAGTGCTATAAAATCCTTAATTCCCAGCTCATGTTTCAATAGTGATTCCAAAGAAGGATTGCTAGCAACCAAGAATCACCAGAATAGTTACCTGCCACATCTGGGTTTTCCTTTGAGGTTTCTCATCTCAATAATGATGAGGCTGACATGGCTTTGCATAAGAGATTTAGCAAAGAAACAGCCTGCGGTGATACTGAAGTGGAAAACAGAGCAAATTAAACTGGTTGTCTTCCTATTTTACAGCCAACTGTAATTATCATACTGGGTAGATGCTATCCAAAGAAAACACTGAACTACACAAACAGGAACCATTTCATTAGCATCCACAGAGTGAACCTTTCCCCAGGTGTAATTTAAGGAGCACTTCAAATATGCAATTCTATCTACTACTTTGAGTCCTCAATTGCTTCCTACTGTAATTCTAGTTTCCCTCTACAAGAAATCCTGCAGTTAAATCTACTTTCAGGATGACTGCCCTGATTAATAACTCTATAATGTCTCTACTCTCTGTTGGATAAAGCATTGCTTTGTTCAGAAGTAATCCTTTTCCTCTGAACACTGGCAATTTCAGTGCCGAGGGAATGAATCACCACCGCTTGGTGCTGCCATTCACACTGCTGGGATGTGTAGTCACGTGAAGTCATTCTGAGCCCTAAGTTCTTATCCTCCTCAGCTAACTGTGGATTATGACAGTGGAAAGACTATACAGATGCAAGTAACTCACAGGTCATCCAACACATCCATCAAAAAGACCAGAGCAACTTCACAGATACTGGATGAATTCTTAATATCTCCATTTTACAATTTTGAATCTTAACTTGACAAAGAATAATATTTGCTGGAACAAACAAGGCAACCAAAAAGGCAGAACGCAATAATACAGGATGCAGTTCCTGGAAGGAAATGAAAGGGAAAGCATGCTCTGTTCTATGTTAAATTCCACTGGAGTTTGCTGGAAAACAAATCGACTTGGCAAAAGTGGTCAGTATTTTGATTTTCGCTCCACATAATGGATTTTAAAAGAAAGTAAAGATCTCTTGAGCATGCACACATCAGTGACAGAGGTACTCCTTACAGTGGAAAGCAAATGTTCAGTGGCCTGACTTGGGACTTATGTATCACAAAGGATCATTTAGTTTACAGCAGAGATCTGAGCATGAGACAACAATACCTCCAGCTATCAACCCTACTGATGGGCAATTAACTAGTATGGGTGTCAATGCTTTTTGAAAGGTCATTTCATCTGGATGTAGAAGAGGATCACTTTAGAAAACAAATTTCCACAGAACAGGATAACTTTTACCTGACTTCTATCAGGAAAATAGTACCTTTCAATAAAGGATTTAAAAACTACTACAGTTTATTAAACACATTTTACAATGATCCTATGCAACAACTTCTTAATAAATTTATGTTAATGACTGAGGGGCAGAATTGTATAGAAAATCCACTGAGAAAGAAAGACTGAAACATGCATTATCTCATCAGCTTACTGGGGCCCATTTCACCTGAATTTAGAAGACCTGAGCAAGATTATGCAGTGAGTCAGCTCAGAGCCCAGAATAGAACCAGGGAATCATGGCTCATTGTCTCTGTCTTTAACCATTAATTCACACACCCCCACTGAGAAAAATGGATGTTACTATTTTATTAAGTTACCTCCAATAAATTTAAATCATACCAACACACTGAACCATATTAGAGAAAAAACATGAACTGAGATATAAGCCTGATATCCAGTCTGAAACTTGGGTCACTATGAGTATGGGTAGAAAAAGGCACAATACTTGGGTAAAACTGATAGACCCACAAGCTTACCATTCAGTCCTCTAGCTTTGATTGCTTTGGGTTCTGTTGCAACTAAATTATGTCAATCTCACTTTCAAAACAAAACAAAAAAATTTCAGAGGTCTCCAACAACAAAGCAGCTCTTTAGGTAATAAGATATATATGTATTTGTTACTGTAAAGGTTCATTCTATCATGAATATACATTTTAAACTTTCTGGTGTGATCTTCGTTAAAATCCCATGAGAGTATACTACTGCTTATGAAGTGCTTCAATAGATAGAGCAGTTTATAGCTGTCTCCTAACACCACATCTGTCACTTCATTCTAATGACAGTGGTGGATGGATGCTCTGAAAAGCTCTATTTATATGGCATTTTACAGTACAATTTAAAGAAATATTCCAATATTTAAATAAATAATGCACATTCTGGTAATATTTAGCTAAAGTTAGCATCTAGTAAGGAAATGGATCAACTCTTTATTGCCAATGGAAATCTCTCTTTTAATTAAATACAGATTTAAAAATGAAATATGCATTCTGGAGAATACTCTCTTTCCTTCTTTCTGTTTCTTTCACACATCATGTTTTTCTTTCACTCAGTCTCAGATGGTCCCTTTTTGCCCTGCAAATGTGAAGGATCTGTTTCGGAGTCTGTCAGGATAGTAACAAGTCTGCAAATGCTGCAATCCCAGCTTAGTATGGACTAGGTCTGCTCTGCTCTAAAACCAGTATCAACTGGTTCCAGACTTCTTCTGATGCTGCATATTCCCAAACATATTTTTCATCTCAAAATCAAATACTTGAATGCATTTGAAACTATCACTAGCCACTAAGATTGGACAAACCACTGGATAAGCATAAATATGAACAATTACTTCACAACCTGTTCCAGGTAAGAAGCCACCCACAGCTTCCCTAGAAGAGGGATCAAGAACTCCTTTACATCTCTATCAGTATTTCCCCATGTACCCACACCAGTTAACTGGGATGAGTTGGTTGTATTTCCCTTTTTCAATGTTGCACAGAATTCACCCTGTGCTCTCAGTTACTCCTCCTCCCAATAGACAGTGGGGTGCAGCCAATATGCTTTCACCCCCGCTCCCTCCAGTTGCGCACAGCAGATAGCATCATTGTTTTCTTCCCCGCAGCAGGAGTCAGACGCTGATCACTGCTGAGTTAAGGAAGAGGAATGACTCTCCGCAGTCAGCCAAGTGTTAGGTGAGATACCCTTCTGTAGCGAGTTTTACAACCTGAAAATGTCGTTCTCAACAGCTTTTTAAAGGGCAGACCTCTTCAAACATTTTAAGATAATGTCTGAATATCTTTTAAAATGTCACATGCAGACAGAGCTATATAATACATATGAATACATGTTTCCTTGTCACCTTCCAAGCTCCTTAGTAGACACATCTCTGAGGCCTGTGGATCACAGGACTGAAAAATGATCAATTAAAGCTGTTTCAACATGTGAAATAAGGAACAAAATAGAAGAGGGAGCTGAGAAGACAGCAGGGAGCTGTTATTATACAGAACATGCAGGATTTGCATATTGTCAACTTGCAGACTCGAGGTGAAATTTTCCTGAATGATGCAAATAGACAAGAATTACAAGTGATATCAGCAAATTACAGCCATCTGACATAATTAAGATAGATTTCTAAGCTATATCTCTCTCTTCTGACTGTAAGAGAAGGGTGTCACACATGGTGTCATATACCCTTACAGAACCTTCCCAACAACTTTGCTTGGTAGAAAGAAAGACTGGTTTAACATACTGTTTTCTTGGAAGTCATCTTTATTGCAGTGTTGGCAGACACCTTAGAGAGAAATAAAAGATTATTTTGACATATTCTGCCTCAATAGATACAATAAATCACTACTTTTTGGAAGCTGATAAAGGCAAGGCAAGAAATGGATGGGTTAAGAAGCATTGGCACAGAAAAATAAAATAATTTGCCTAAGGTCAAACATCAAATCACCATCAAAGTTGGGAATACGTTTGAGATTCTAAGAATTTTCTCTGCAATGATCTATTGGAATATGTTTTCTTTGTAATATCAGACTTTTTCTAAAAAAAGATACAAAGTACTAGGATATACTGTTTTCTATATACACATACATGAAGCAATCTGTAAACCTGTAGTATTCAGAAGACCATAAACCACTTTTGTATACTGCTTAAAGCTCTACATACCACTGGAAATTCATAAAAGGTGGCTATAAAGAGCCATTATCCCCTTCTATAACTCAAAAATTTAGTGCTGTCTTATGAAATTACCAGACAGAAAGCTTAAAATAAACCAAAGGACCAATATTTTCACAGATTGTACATGTAAATTGAGGAACTTGCTCTCTTAAGACATTAAGGAAGTAAAAGTATGAAGAATTATAAATGAGATTGAGAATTTCATGGAGAGTAAGCTCCCTGATCATTATTAAATACAGAAGCAAGATCCTGAACCCCTGATGGTCATTCCCGGTGTGCCTTGTTTCTTATACTTTTTCTGTAACCATTCATAGCTGATCACAGTAAGAGAAAGATGAGCTGGACCTCTGGTCCCACTCAGTATAATGTGACACCCATTTACAAGAAGGGTCAGAGGGAGGATCTGGGGAACTACAAGTCTGTCACCCTGACCTTGGTTCCAGGGAAGATTATGGAGCAGTTCATCATGAGAGCACCCACATGGCAAGTCCAGGACAAACAGGGAATCAGGCCCAGCCAGCATGGGTTTAAGAAGGGCAGGTCCTGCTTAACCAACCTGATCTCCTTCTATGACCAGGTGACCCACCTAGTGGAGGAGGGAAAGGCTGTGGATGTTATCTACCTTGACTTCAGCAAAGCCTTTGACACTGTCTCTGATGGTATACTCCTTGAGAAACTGCCATCTCATGGATTAGACAAGTGTACTCTTTGCTTCTACTGAAAAACTGGCTGGCTGGATGAACACAGAGGGTTCTGGTAAACAGACTTAAATCCAGTTGGTGGCCAGTCACAAGTGGTGTTCCCCAGGGCTCAGTGTTGGGGCCAGTTCTGTTTAATATCATTATAGATGATCTAGACTGGGGGACTGAGTGCAGCCTCAGCAAGTTTGCAGATGACACCAAGTTGGGAGGGAGGGTCAATCTCCTTGAAGGTAGGAAGGCTCAACAGAGGGATCTGGACAGGCTGGATCGATGGGCCAAGACCAATTGTATGAAGTTCAACAAGGCCAAGTGCCGGGTCCTGCACTTGGGTCACAGCAACCCCAGGAAGCACTACAGG
>JANZLQ010000029.1:168474-180352 GCA_026212715.1 Elanus axillaris | reverse complement strand
TTTTTTTTTTCTTTTTTTTTTTTTTTTTTTTTGGGGGGGTGG
The DNA here is from genome assembly GCA_026212715.1 of Elanus axillaris. NCBI lineage: Eukaryota > Metazoa > Chordata > Aves > Accipitriformes > Accipitridae > Elanus > Elanus axillaris. The sequence goes on along the minus strand of JANZLQ010000029.1, from coordinate 180,310 downwards.
GTGTTTTTTCTTTGACTCTACCGCCTTGCCTGTAACTCTGCCCAGTTTGTTCCGTCTTTTTCACCGACTTCTCTCAAGGTTTAGTGAAAGAACTTAATCCATTTCTTCAGAAAATACTGGATGGGAAGGGAAGTGTTCTTTAAGAACTTTAAAATTTTCAAATGACTCACTTCAAGTAAGTGATCTGAAGTAGAGAGTGAGCAAGAACAGGATTCTTTTATGATACTGATATTGCACCATCCAGGTGACAACCTGCAGAGAGCAAGACCTCTCTACAACTAATACCGCTAAATTGTTTCTTATCCCTTCCCACCCGGATTACTTTGGAACCAAGCTGTCGTAAACTGGCAACTACAACTTCTTCTTTAAGTCTTTCTATTTCAGCTTTACTGAAGATACTCTGTTAGAAGGATTTTGAAAAAAGACTACGCTGAATTGCAACAAAGGACATGCATGTATTAAAAAAGCCCCAAGTTATATATAGTGATCATCTAGATTGAAAAATAGGAAAGTTCTGTGAGACTTGGTATCAGTTTGCATCAAAACCATTATACTGTGCAATGAACTTTCCAAGGACTTAAGCGGAATACTTCCAGAAAGATGCATCTTAATATCAATTACTTCATGATAACGGTTATTCCTGCAAGAAAATGTTTTCCTGTTTTGTCAACTGGACATATTTAGTGTAGTCTATCCATACCTCCACATGTCTGGGAAACAGGATTTTATCAGAGACAAAGGAAGAAAACAATTGTACATGTTCATTGTCAAAAATACTGGCAAATAAAGTCTGGACTTCTCCTCATCCACCTCGCTACCTTAGCTCCTCTATTCCCCCTTCTGCCGCATCCCAACAGAACAAAACAAAACAAATGGGGGATCCAATACTGTTCTGTTATATAGAGGGAATTCTACTATTCCCAGGAAGAAAAACAGAGCACTGAATGCTTTCTGTTCCCTCCCCAAACATAATCATCTGGATAGAGCTGGTATTTTTGTTTGATTTCTTCCATGCCTTGTAGCAGAAAGGAACATATTGCCTGAATAAGACAGACACAAAGCAATCAAAGATGTTTGGATGCAGTACAGAATGTGATTATTTTTCCTTTTACCTTTTTGCCTCAGTTTATTGCTGCCCATCTTATTTTGCTTAATGAAGCAGGACCAGAGAAAAAAACAGCCTCATTCTTTAGCTGAGATAGTATGCTAGTTTGTGAAGCAGTTTCCCTCTCAAATAATTCCGAAAACCACAGTGGAATACAGAGTAATTCTAATACAAGTATTTGCACAATGAATGATGCAGTATTTTTAACTGAGTTATCTATGACAGACACCAAATCTCTCCAGGAATACTATCTGAGATTTAAGCTGGCTTTTTCTGTGTTTTCTCTCAGACTCCACGCAGATGTCATCCCTTCTATTTTGAAGCAACTTGGCAAAGAAATGGTGAATAATGAGTAGCAGGAAGAGAATGGATACTTTGGCAAATTGAACCTATTTTGTTTTAGTGTTCCCTTTACTCCCAACTGTCACATATAGTTAAAACAGATGATAGAAACTAAAGCTTTGGTCTCATTCAGAGATAAAGATATCCCTAGTACTGTGTTATTGCAAGTCCTCAACATCCACATCCCCAACATCCATGGAAGCTCTCTGAAGTGCAGCACATTTTTAGCTGACCCAATATTCTGTTCATTCTGCTGAAGAAAAATGGTTGCGTTTAAGGATGTTCTCATGTCTTTCCCCTCAATCTGCAGCTCATCAGTCTCTGCAAGAAGGCATAAATACCAGGTAAAACTGGTTCAGTAATATGCTATCATGTACTAGGGAGACTTAATACAGTTTGAAATATTTTTTTCTTAAGAATCCCTTAAAAAATAGGGAGTCCCAACAAAAATAAAGAAGAGGCATTTTTCTGCAAAAGGATGACAAACAAAATCATAGAAGGGATATTAAGACATCTGGCTTACTCTTTTGCTCCGATGAAGGATATATATATAGACCATCTCTGAAAATGTTTTTTGTAATCTGATGTTTAAAATCTTCAGTGAGGAAGATAGCTTGTCCTCTTTCTAGCAATGTTATAAAATGACAGATGTTGACTGCGCTTCCCAATGAAATACTTTTAAAAAATTAAATTTAAAATAAAACATTTCCCATACATTTCTAGATCTCAAACAAATGTTGCTGTGATCCAAAAGACTTTCTTCAACTGCTGCTTAGTGTGCAGTGTCCACAGCTAGATGCAGCAGTACATCTGAGACCTGAGTGACATTTATTTAGTTGCGTAGACCAATTACCTCCCCACATTTCACAGAAGAGTAACACTGGCCTTTTTTGTAACTGCATCACATTGCCAGATTTCCATTCAGCTTGAGGTCCAAACAAATAGACACTGTATTTCCAGCTGCACAGCTAGTCATTCCCTGTGATGCATTTGTGAATCTCATGTTTCCTGAGAGCAGCACTTTACGCTTGCATTAAATTTGGATCAAATTTAATCTTGTTGCCATTACAATACACATATCAACTCCTTCACCAAGAACCACGCTGTATCTCCCAACTGCCCCACCAACATGCTATGGTACCTGCAAAGAGGGGCTGCCCTCTGTGCTTCCCACATATGGCTATGGACCACCGAAGTCTCTATGCTGGATGGGCTGCAAAAATGTTCCTTTTAAACTACTGTGTCAAATAAACCACCCTAACTAATCAAGAACAGTACTGGTCCCATATCTATCTTTAGCTACTGAAGCTGACTGAACATGAAGAAAAATGCTACAGCACTTCAAGGGAGATAGTGAGAGCTGCACACTGACTGAGAACATTGCATCTTCTAAGCCAAATTTCTTTCCAGGGTTTCCCCAGTAGCAGGAATACTCACAAAGGGCTGTGCAGGCACTGCATGTTTGGACTCCAAGCATCACTAGACACAAAGGCTAGTGGAAAAATTTACAAATGCTTTCCAGTTTCAGGTGAAAATGTGAATAAATAAAAAAAAATCAGCTAAGTCATTTAAAATAAAACTGCTACTCAACAGGAGAGAAAAATATATTCATCAACCATTCCCTCACTACTTCTCATTTTCACTTAGAATCAAAATGAGAAGGATGCCACTGACAAGTACACCATAACCATCCATTATATCTGACACTGAGACCATTTACTGTATATTAAAAAGAACTGTTCTGGCACTTGCATACAGTGGTGTCAACCTTAATTGCTAAGATGCACCGAACAGCTCTTCTAAACATAGCAACAATTTACATTTTAAAAACAAATCAAAGACACAAACAGGTGGAAGCACTCCATTGTGCCATATGAGACCCTTGTTCCTACAGCTGTGAGCCAGGATGAGCGCACATCCACTAAAATACCAGCTTGGGGGTAAGAGGAAACAAGTACTGTGCTAAATCCTCAGAGTCCAGAGGAAATGTACTATGGGCTTTATTCCAAAATAGTGAAACACCATGCTTGGAAATGAAAGGATTTTACAGGCTAAAAAATGGCATGTACAAATAAACCATAGTTACTACGTGATATCCTCACAGACAAACTAGGGAGACATGGTTTAGGGCAAACCACACTAAAATAGGCTTACAGCTATTGATAACAACATCTAATCACTGACAAATGCAAGGATTACTTGGGTGAAGTTCACAAGAGCCGATGTTCAGTACGGTATTATTAGTTATTTTTATCAGTGAGTTAGATGATGGAACAGGGAGTATGTTTTATTAAATTCAGAAATCACACTAAGCTGGGAGAGATTACAAGCATTTTGGAGGCCATGATTATAATTCAAAAGACTCAAGAAAACGGAGAAACTGTCCGAAAGCAGCAGCTCTCTTACAAATCTGTACAACACATTGCAGTAATACAGGAATACTCGTTTACACAAACTCAGGACAGAAACTCAGCAAGGGTTTGACTGTCAGAAATTCCACAAAATGGGACCTGATGGCTACAGTTTATCACAAAATGAATGTACATCAACTGTGGCCATACTCCTAAATAACAAAAATCCAATCAGTGATCCCACTGGGATGTATGATCAGTCTTCGACACACAAGACATGAAGTAACTTCCTGTTCTCTCGCTGAGATCTTGACACACACTAGCAGTCTCTCCCTGGAATCTTCAGTGGGAAGTCCCACAAGGCAGGGGCTGTGCTGACCTTGGTCAGACAGTAAAGGAAACTGCCTGGAGTCGATCAAAAACTTCTGTTGATCAAACTCAATTTGCCCATAGATTAGGTAATTCTTGCAACTCTTGGCAAGATTCCTGTTAAACATAGCTAAATGGTAAAATTAGGGAAAATGTATCTGGAAAGTATAAACAGCTAACCTGTCCACTCTTTCGACTCTTTCAGATTGGTTAAGTGACCCTGCAGGAAGGCTGCGGCTTACACCCTTGATATAAAAAAATTTGGACTAGAAGAATAAAGAAAAAGGGTTGACCAAACAAACAAATAAAAAAAAAAAGAAAAAAAAAGGAGGCTCCAGGTGGATCCATCAATATCACTGTATACTTCTAAAAGTACAAAAACCCTTTAGGGGTTGCAAACAAATATGGCTGGGGAGGAGAGAACAGCAAGAGTGGAAATGAACAGATGGGAGATGAACGGGACACGGCAGAGTGGCTGACAGAGCAAAGCAGCAGAGAGAGTGAGCAAGAACAACTGGCAGAGAAGGCAGCTAGCAGGAGCAGTGAGCAATGGTCTTGGCTGGCAGGGAATGGCTGGAGGTAAGTGGTGTGAACATCAAGGTCAAAAGCATTGCTCCAGCGATGTCCATTGCTGTCCCGATGCAAGCGATAAACAGCAATCCACTGGGTTAAACAAAAGATCCTCAATACCTGTTTCAGCAGCAAGATGAAACCTGCCCCTAGATGGACTCTTCTTAAGGAGGTTTGTTCAAACTAATTTATCCCACCGACTCTGGTGGCTGCAGTTCAGCGCCAGGGTAATCAGCTATCAAACCTCTTTGATCATGTTGCACTGCATTAGTACACACAGAGCATAGGCTCGGTTTGTGCTTGAGTGTGGCACCTTACATGCCCAGAACGATCCATCCAGGAAGGGAACAACTGTCCAGAGCAAAAGCAGGTTGTGTCTCTCATGCGGGGCCTTTGAGGCTAGGCACGTGCAATGGGGAGGAGGTCTGCAGGTGTGCCAGGGTAAATCAGGCATGGTCTGGAAGGGGATCTTGATAAACAGTCTGAAAAACTGGTAGATGCCTATGAGAAAGGAACACTCTCAGCCATCTTGTCAACATTTCACAGACAAACAAAACCAGAAGTAAACTGTGATGTAATTCAGATGTGGCTCAAGACTGAATATATGAATGTGATATTCTGGCGGTGCAGTCTCAGACTGGAACTCTCTTGGGAAGTTTTGTAGTTTGTAGTTTGCAATGCAGTCCTATTCCCTGTTATAACATATTACAGTCTCTTTGTGAATGATCATATTCAGCTCACACAAACTGATTTAACCATACAGCTGAATGAACACTTTCATACTGCCATCACATCATAGTTTATTGGCACTTCCTACTGGCATGTTAAGTGTCACGGCTAGTGTCTGCCTCAAAAGACTTGTTTTCTCTGATTCTCGTCCAACGGGAAAATTCTTCATTAAGAGTATCATTTGCTTTGGCAAGTAATAGTACTGGGAATTTCTGCTTTTAATTTAAAGAGCAGATGAAGTTAGATGTGTTCTTATTGTTCTTTGGAAGGCAGGTCCTCCTCCTGCTTGGAGAAAAAGGTGGTGAGGTGGTGGTAAGGCTTACGTTACTCACTTGAAACACAAAGTAAAACTTCATAAAGAAAAAAACAGCTTCTATGAAAGATTTTTTTCCCCTGCATGAATAAGGCTTTGATTGTTTGTTTGTTTATAGGGGAATGGGGACAAAAAGGAGGGGAAAGAAGGCACCATAGGTTTACTCTGTAGAAAAATGTAAAATTTACAAAGAGTTTCAAAACAGTTGATTAGCAGAGAGTAAAATTAAGCAAGAAGCTATACGTCCAGATGTCACAGCTAAAACCACCCGGCTGGCATCTCTAAATCTTCTAATTATTATCCAGCAAAATGGGGTAGCAAATGCTGCTTTTTCTTATTTTCATAAAGGCTTAGCAGTAATTGTCCTTGATGTATTCTTGAAAGCTGCTAGCAGAGATTTCTATGCCATCTGTACATCAATAGCAGGGGTTTTGTTTGTTGCTTTAAGAGAATGAAACACTATAGGACTGTCCAGGACTTAAATCTATTTTTATGGATTCAATAAGAAGGGGATGGTAGGTGCAAGACCCCTGAAATAAGGACTTTGGTTTTAAATAGATGAATATAATCTGCATCACATTTAGACCTGCAGGCATAGACTTAAATTGTATTATGGGTTAAACATCACACACAAGCCTACATTAGGAGCAAGGAGAAAGTTCTGACATCTGTTTTCCCACACAAAACATTAATGAAATACACACAGATTTTAGCTGATGATCCCTCTTGCAATACCTCATTCTGATTCTTATTTATACTTAGAATGACATCTACGTTACATAGGCTGTTTGAATTAGGATAAACAATGAATATGATCTTTACAAATGAATATGATGTAAACAAATGAAATAAAACTATAGTCCAGGATATCTTTATCAACAGAATCACAAATAGCTTACTTAAAGACAAAAAACAACTTCTGGCAAATTTTCACAAGGAGATCTGCGTGCCTTTTTTTTTTTTCCTTTTAAATTAAATGTATCATTGTTGCTTAATAGCATCTAAATACCTGGTAAAACTACCCCTACATAAATCCCAGTTTTTTATTGAGGAAAAAAACCATCCAAACCAAAGCCTCCCAACCTGCTACTTTTTCCAAAATAGTCCAAGATTTGGATTTGCTTTTTATAGGTTGTGACTTGTTAGTTGTTTCTTGCCCACAGATTAAAATCTTAAAAAAAACCAGTCATTCCTTCCAGAAACTGAACTTACACATGAGTGAGCAGTTCTCGCCACTGATGGCAGCAGGTTTCCCAGAACAGAATTTGTAGAAGTTTCTTGAAATAAGTGAAGGAGACAGTCACATAATTATTAGCTACAAGGATGCTCAAAGCAAAAGGAGGCCTAAGCTTCTGCATCTGTAACTATTTGCAGATACATCTTCTGACTTAAGGATAGGAAATAACGCCACCTTCAAGTGCATATACGGCATGTAAGTTATAAACAATTGAAAAAAAAAAAGTATTTTCCTTACAAAGTACAGTGGGAAACTGTGTTAAAGGTTTTTTTAATTTTTTAAGTATCAGGCCTAAATATTTGCTCAGAAAGTAACATCTGGGAAAGTCGGAAAGAGACAAAAAGCCTTTTGAAATGAGGTAAAGTACAAAATTCACACACTAGGATCCCTTCCTGAAGTCAACAATTTCTAATAGGTTTTCTTAGCAAAACAGACATGCATACTTTAATGTGCATGCTTGAATTTTGTGGTTATTTACATTTCCCTTTGCTTTCTGTTATCCTTGCTATTATTATACAAGTATGGAAGCACATGATCATTCAATAGCAAAATAATGAAACCAGCTTTGCTAAAAGTTTGGTAACTACTTGGGAACTACACACTGATGCTTGAAATTTTTCCAAATCTTTTTTTGAAAGAAAATATGGATTCAACATTCTTAAAATGTTCTATGAAAACTAATGGATTTCATTGAATGTAGATGCAAAATCAACTATTTCTAGGTAAGATCAAAGTATTTCCTTTCAAAAACATCAGAGAAAGCAACAAAGACTTTGTTGTTTTGACTTAGTATTACTGCAAGGTTGAGTCAAGAACATTTAAGCTAAATGCTGCCTCTTTAACCAGCTTCATGGGGGACAGCAATACCCAGAATAATTAATCCCAGGGCAACAGAAAACCACAGAAGACCTAATTTCCACTGACCCTGAAAACCAAAATATGTATCGGCAATCTATTAATTGTGATTCCTATGACAAATACGTGGCATAATTTACCAATTTTTTTCTCAGTTTTACTGATATTTTGTTCATTAAGATGAAGTAGGCTAGCCTTCTGCAAAAAATACATTTGGTAAGGCCACAGGGACAAAAAAAGGAGTCAGCAACTGAACCAAATGCAAAAATGCATACATTGTGTCTTTTTCTTCCATGATCCACTCAGGTGGAAGTGACACTAAAACAATCCAACTTTTTAGAGCATTTGATTTTTGTGTTGTCAAGTACAACAGAAAATGTCATCCTAAGTTCAGACAACGTCACAGTTAGTTTACCTTTGATTCCCATCTATCATATTTCCAACAAGCTTTAAAAGATGATTTTTAAGCAAATGTACTCCCACTAAAAGGAATAAGGTGGAAAGAAAGGATGGAACAGAATGCTTGGGTGATAGTCTTATGCTGGAGACTGGTTACTGAATGTGAATGAAAATCATGAACTATCCACCATAAATGCTTTTTCCACTGCTGGCTGTAATAATAATTTGCAGGAGTAATCCCTGATGCTTCAACTCTAGAATTGAACTCTAACAATGAACTGAATTGGTAAAGTATGTTTCACATTTGAAGCTTTTAATTACAAGTACTTGTTCAGTCTTGTTAATTATATTCTGCCCTCTCCCTCAAAAGACAGGAAAAGAGGAAAAAAAAAGGTAAAGAAGAAAGGCGGCAGGGACCAAAAGCAGAAGCAGAACCACAGTGTTCCAAATTCTTAAGCTTACACATTTTTTCACAATTCATTTTTAATCAATGAGATCTGCACATTCTTTCTCAGCTTCCAGCCATACATAGAGCAAAGCAAACTACTGGGGTCAGCAAAAAATACCTAGGATATAATTTTTCAAAACCACCACATAGCTGTGTGTTTAGCTATACATGTTAATAGCCAGAGAGATGATGGAAAATTATTTTGCAATAAAACTTTCTAGGATAATGCCAACAGGAACTACATTAATTTAAAACTACTATTCCAGTCCCTGCCGATTCTACCAGCCAGAGTACAGCGTATTACATGGACCTCAAGGTCCAGTTTTTCCTTCAAAGTAGCCTCCTTCAAGCCTCTGAAAAAAAACTATAAACAGGCTGCACGAAAGCACTGAAGTCAACACTGCAGTTGAAAGTCATCCCTCAAACCTTCAAAGGCAAAACCCTCTAACTCTCTAACTTGCCACATCACAGAGAGGACAAACTACCAACCCATCACTGGTGACTTCCTACAAGACCATGGTCAAAATACAACAGCATTCAAGGCTTTTTCCTCCAAGAAGCACATTCACTTACATATTTATCATCACCTCATAGCCACTAATCCACTAGAAAAAAACTCAATGCAAAAAATGCATTAATAATAAACCAAGAACTAAATCTGCAGCAGCTGTGACTGTTATAACTTTAGTCATAATGAAGCAGGTGCCAGCAAGAAGGTACTGCTCAAAGTCCAGGCAAATCAAATATCATAATCTTATTCATAGAAACTCCTACTGACACTTCAGCTACAACCATCATGCTGAAGTAAACACACCTACAAAAAAACCCTAGTTTAATCATTTTAAACTTACTCTTAATGAATAACTCACAAATTCTCTATTTATGGCAATGGATTGAAAAATAGCTGATGTTCTAATGCAATTGTACTATCCATGCTCCTAATGAACACAAGCATTGTTCCAATGGCAGTTATATTTCAGCTGTGTATTTTTGCTAGATAAGTACTAACAAACGTAGAATTTATCCATATAAATGCAAAATGCCAATGATGTTCACATTCTTTAAAATGTCAACAGATAAATACAAATTTATTTACAGAATATTCATTTTTAAAAATTATTCCTCTTTTATTTGAAAATTCAGCTTTGGATGATATTAAATTGACATTGTTACTGAATAATTGATTTAACTCCTTATACTCAGATAGTGAATGTGGAGCAACAGGTTACCGGGAAACGTTTACTAGCACCCTATGTCATTCGAGAGATGTTACATATCTGACCCCTTGCATTCAGAAGTGCCATAAGATTATTCATTAATTGGCCTCAGAAGCTGTATGTATACTGTCACTTCTTAATTCTTCAAAAATACTCCAGGGGAGCAGTCTTCAAAATTGTCAGTACTCTAGCAAAGTATATTAATTTTAGAAATCATGAAATTTTCAAAAATTCTGAACTGAAAGTCAAAAATTTCAGCAAGTTCTGACAAAATTCAGTTTCAGAATCATTCTTGAGCTGCACCAGGTACTCCATCAAAGCCAAACGAGTATCATGTCTGGCTTGGTATCACATTATTATGGGACTCTGAGCTCTCTGATGCACTCCAGCAAAAGGCTGCCTGCCCTTTTCCCACAGTGGTAATACATGATATTCTGGTATTAACAACTTTTTGAGAGCAGCATTTTGAAGCTGCTGTCTAGGTGGTGTTGCCAAACTGACACAAAACTCCACAAGTCCTTTTGTCTTCAAGAAGAGCTAACAGCGGCAATACAGTAAAAAAACCCAAACAAACTACAACCCTACCTCTCACTAATTCATTGTCATGCCTGCTCCCTCAGCCCTTTCATAAGAATAGCTTCTCTCCATTTCAGAAGAACAGATGCAGAGGTCATGGCATTTAGACATTTTTATGGGATAATATTCCTTCAACCATTTCTCAAGTTACAAGAGTCAAAAAAAGAAAGTATTTTCTATTTATTGAATAGTCTATAAAGGCACCTTCAGAAAAGCCAACAGTTGTGCTAGAGCTGAGAGCATGCATGCCAACTTTTAGTCAGAAGCAAATTATTCATTCAAATGATTTAAGTCCTACAAATACAATTTTTACAGAAGAACTTGTGACAAACTATTATAGGTGGGAAGAAATCAATTGCATATGATTTCAAATTATTTTTGTCCTTTTTGCTCTGGAAATTAATGAAGAACTCTTTATCAACACAACACAGAATTCCTCTTTGCTGTTGTGGATTCTTTCTTTTTAATTACAGATTTTCAGAAGAAAACTACATTCCATTCACAGCTGTGACAAAGCAACATTTAAATTCCTTCCCTTGTTTTTGAATGTCAAGTGACTGGAGGGAATAACGAGGTGATGCCTATCCATGAAGAACTGATGTCAGCACCCCAGGATTATTCATCAGAGAAGGCATTTTTATGAGATAATCTGGCTTGTCTACACTGTGAAAGAGATAAGGTCTCCAGGCTTGTTATATGCTTACTATACTCAGATTATTTTCCATATGTTCGGTGTTATTTCTTCCACATCCAAAGCATAGCCACATGACATGGCAAGAGGTAAGGCCCTGGAACAGGGTATTTCCTGCAGTATCTAGACCTCACCATTAAATACACGCACGTTTCGAGCACTGAATTATGGAAACTTAATAAATGAAGCTGGACTAGCAAATTGTTAAAAAAGCTTCTATTCAGACACATCCCTGCCACAGCAGTGACAAAATGGAGAAAGAGAAAATTACATTGCACTTCAATGACATTTTAGGACAATCTAATATGATAATGCTTTGGCTGAGGCTGCATTGACCCTGACAGTATAACCATTACAGACTTTGAAATGCTATTCACAACTCGCCCATTACCATTTACATTGACATAAACTTTCAGTTTCGAAATTATTCCTTTTAATTACGATGAGGTTAGCATCACTTCAGATGATTTTCTTTCCTAGCTCAGATTTCATTCAAAACAGTGTGGGTTTTTTTGCAACAGACAGAGACAGTTTATAAATAATAAAGGCTATGTGGTAGCAAGTCAGAAACCCACAAAAAAAAAAACCTCACACACAAAAAGAAAATAGGCCACAGAGCTGAATGGCGGGGGGT
>JANZLQ010000029.1:147454-164373 GCA_026212715.1 Elanus axillaris | reverse complement strand
ACACCACCCAGCAGCAACCAAAACATCAGAGTGTTATCAACATTCTTCTCCTACTGAACTCAAAACACAGCACTGTAGCAGCTACTAGGAAGACACTTAACTCTATCTCAGCTGAAACCAGGACATCTGGAAAAAGGAAATAAACGACAAATGGGAAAATTATGCAGTGATAATATGCGTACATTTCAGTACCAGGAGCATGAAAAAATTGACACTGATGCCACCTTACATAGAATACACTCCCAAACTTCACCTCCTGCCACTCCAGGTAAAACACAAGACCTCTTACACAGCCTAGCTCCCTCCTGCAGCCCCTGCACAAAAATGGTATATCCCTTACATCAATACTCAAAGCCTAAAAAGAAAGTAATAGAATATGCAAATTACAGACTCCCAAGGACCTACAGTCTTAGATCTTACGTGTACACAGGAAGTTCTGGAGAGGAAAAAAACCCCAAACATCAGAAGATGAATTTTATTAATTACCCTGGACACATCAGTTTGAAGTATAATCTGATACCATTAACATCTTTGGCATGTTTGTCCTCAATTTCAAAGGAGCCTGGCATACATTAAAAGCAATCAGTAAGTGTAGTTTCATATCAGAGGTACTGAGTACAAAATCTGTGGCTTTAGATGCATAATGCGACTCCTTAATTCACCATAAGTGTAACATGAAGTTAAGATCCCTTAGAAGCAGAAGAAATTACCACTCTAATTCATGCAGATGCTGCTCTGGTGCTGTTGTGTGATGCAAGGAGAGGGATTCTCCTGGTGGCTAAAAGCAATTTTGAAATTGTTGGTGCTACTGTGTATACAAAAAGACAAAAGCATCACAGATGTAGCCAGAAAAGGCAATGGAAAACAATGAAATATCAGAGGAACACTTGTAATACATGCACAGAAGAAAGCTTAGAGAGTGCATCTCAAGCATAATCTTGGCACTAAGGAGAATTTTGAGAATAGACTGCTCCCTTTATTATTCCTATTCTTTTTTTTTATTTAGGAAGATATAATTTTATGAAGATTTGTTTTGCAAACAAATAAAGATGCATCAAACATTATAGGCAATTCTCTCATCACTTTCCTTCCCAACAGAACAACCTATAAGACTTTGAATACTGACTAACCATTTAAAAACAGTGTGCTACATACTCCTTTTTGGATGTAGCTAGCTACAGCTGAATATGACAGTGATCCTAATTATGTTTCTGATATTACAGGGGTCTAAAGAAAACATGACCTTTAAACCATTTATCAGCATCCAAACCAATATCTGAAATAGCTAGGTATAGCTCCGTCAAACTGTTCCTTAAGAATGCCACTGCTTCACCATTATAGGCACTGCAAAATGATGCTGATAGCTGTCTTGGAAGCACTGTTGAGAGAGAATTATGTAGCCCATCTTCTTGACCACTTGTCCGTGGGTTTACTGTGGATTCAGGTAATGCCATAGACTTTTGGCAGCTGGCAGTATGCACACTGTAAAACATCATTCAGCTTCACTGTCTCGATCACTGCGCTCCACAGAGCAGAAACTTGTTTGACAGATTTGAAGGAGGTTCTTGTAATTTACCATAATTTATATAAATCATTATATATATGGCTTTAAAATCTTATGTGTAACTTCCAAAGAACTATGACTGAGTCAGTGTGGTTATTTTACAACATAATAGAAAAAAACCAAACCAAACCAAATTACTAATTTAGACCAAATACTAATTTTCATTCCTGTGGACAGAAGCATTGTAATAATTTCTGTCTTTAAACATCTACCTTTAATTTTCAGAGAAGCTTAATTTCTGTATCATCTAGCCTTAATTAAGATGATCAGTAGTCTTTTATATTGTAACTGGCTAAGAATTTTCTGCTGGAACTGCCTTTTATTGGAAATAGCTGATGTTTAGGTGACTTTTTAGTATAAAATACTGGTCAGGTTTCATGAACTTCCTATAAAATTTAAGCAGCAGTCTATCGTATTCTGCGTGGTACATGCTGCTTTCAGGATGCCACATCACTCTGTTTGGGACAGGTAACTCAGAAGCCAGGCCTCTCCAACACCTCAGGGATTAAAACTGCCCTACACCTGGAGAATCCAGGACCTTCTGCCATGGAAAGCACTGTCCTTCCTGGGATCCCAGGGATGCTGCAGCATTGCTGGCTCCAACTCACATGACAATCCCTATCTACACCATCGAATTATTTCCCTTTCTGTTTCACTGCGCAGCCCTTGGCCTCTCAGTGTCCACACTGTATACTTATTAGTTTGCACACAGACTCCTATGTAGAGCAATCCAAGCAGTTCTCTTGGTGAGAGAACCTGAGCACAGAAGAAAAGATAATATGCTTCAAGATCTGTACAGTACAGAAAAAGGCCAGTTCACATCAGCCACTGCAAGTCTTGTTTCTTGGCCCCGTACCAAAAAGCCTCCCAAGAGCAGTGCATCTCAGTCTTTAGCTACACTTTCTGAAGCAGATACTTTCTCTACAACTCCAAAATTTTCCATTGGCCAGACATGCCAATTCTAAACCTCAATTCATTTGCAACAGAGAAGTCAGGGTTGGATGCAGAACCTGTGATAATGCCCTTAGATATGATACTGGAAGTACCACTGGAAGCTACCCTCCTTTCAGGCCCCCTTTGTACTGCTACTGTTGAAGCCACCAGTTTAAGAGCTATGAGAGGGTTCAATGGAGTGCACTACAGCCTCCTCTAAGCCTTTAATATTTATACCAATGGTGTGTTACTTTTTGGCATATCATCCCCAATTGTTTTATTTTTATGAGAATGGTGGGGAACAGAACAGATAAAATGATAATGTATTAAATAATTTCTCCCATTGTTTGTCTTGGGTTTGAAATGTTTGGGTGCAATCAGATATACCTTAAGTGTCTGTGATGAGATACTTAATACATGCACCAAGAGTACATTTTGCTCTCTGACATGTGGTGGGTTGACCCTGGCTGGACGCCAGGTGCCCACCAAAGCCACTCTATCACTCCCCTCCTCAGCTGGACAGGGGAGAGAAAATACAACAAAAGATTCATGGGTTGAGATAAGGACAGGGAGAGATCACTCACCAGTTACCATCACGGGCAAAACAGACTCCATGTGGGGAAAATTAATTTTTTACCAATCAACTCTGAGTAAGCATAATCAGAAATGAAATCAAATCTTAAAAAACACCTTCCCTCCACCCCTCCCCTTCTTCCTGGCTCAACTCCACTCCCAATTTTCTCTACTTCCTCCCCTCCAGCAGTGCAGGGGAACAGGGGATGGGGGTGGGGTCAGTTTATTACACCTTGTCTCTGCTGCTCCTTCCTCCTCAGGGGCAGGACTCCTCACACTCTTCCCCTGCTCCAGTGTGGGGTCCCTCCCATGGGGACAGTTCTCCATGAACTTCTCCAATGCGAGCCCTTTTCACAGGCTGCAGTTCTTCAAGCACAGACTGCTCCAAGCGTGGGTCCCTGGCAGGGGCACAAGTCCTGCCAGAAAACCTGCTCCAGCCCGGGCTTCCCACGGGGTCACAGCCTCCTTGGGCATCCCCCTGCTCCAGTGTGGGGTCCTCCCCGGGCTGCAGGTGGAGATCTGCTCCCCCATGGACCTCCCTGGGCTGCAGGGGGACAGCCTGCCTCACTGTGGTCTTCATCATGGGCTGCAGGGGAATCTCTGCTCCAGCACCTGGAGCATCTCCTCCCCCTCCTTCTTCACTGACCTGGGGGTATGCAGGGCTGTTCCACATATTCTCACTCCTCTCTCCAGCTGCAGTTTCTGTTGCACAGCAACTTCTTCCCCCTTCTTAAATCTGTAATCACAGAGGCACTACCACTGTCACTGATGGGCTCACCCTTGGCCAACAGTGGGTCCATCTCAGAGCCAGCTGGCATTGGCTCTATTGGACATGGGGGTAGCTTCTAGCAGCTTCTCACAGAAGCCACCCCTGTAGCCCCACCACTACCCACACCTTGCCATGCAAACCCAATACATGGCAATTTTTTGAAGACAAAGAGAGGAAAACAAAGCCTCGTTTCACCATCATCTTCAGAACCTTGGTAATCTTCTGGTTACTGAGAAGTCCTGAACAGAAAAGTATATCAAGTCTAGAGCTCATCCTTTGGTTCTAGTAACACAGTGACTAAAAAGAAACACAAACAGCTATTAACAACTTGGTTAAAGTTTCAGCAAGTATTGCAAAACTAAAATACAGAACTCCTCCAAATACATTTCCCTCACAAGCTAAAACCTCCAAAGCTCTTCATTCAACTGTTAATGGTCTCATGTTACTGACAGGACATATTTTAGATTCTCTACAGCTATCTTGACTTAGTAGCTTCTGAAATTGAATATTTAATGTTTTCCTTTGTTTATCTATTCATTTTGTAAACTGACCAATGTCTGTTCATCAACCCAAAAAAGTTACATTACAGAACAGAATTTAACACTGGCAGCCATAATAGGAATCCTTAAAGAAGCCTAAAATATTAACTAAATGTAGACTTAAATTATTAATTGAAGCAAGACCTACTAATTACAGTTCAACAGGTACTCAGTATCCCAAGCCACTGGCATGCAGACATCAGACAGCACAGACAGCAGAAATGGGTTGCATGCTACTGTCATTGACTGCTAGCTTCTCCATAAGCAGCTTCATGGGGAATGGGGGAAGGGACACTGCAAAGGTATTGTTAAGAATTTTCCTTTTCCAGTGGGAATTTACTTCAGTCCAGGAAATAAGAACTGTGAACACTCCTCCTCACTTGTGAAATTTCAGTCTCAACCAGAAGTGGTGTCAGCTTCAGGCATCCAGTTCTGCCCGAGTACCCTCCTGATGCCCCCTACTTCCTTGGAAGTAGGAAGGAAGGAACATCCTACTTCCCCAGATAAAAACAACATACATGGGACACAACCATGTCCCACTCAAGGATGATGATATAGAATACAAAATAATAAGAAACCATTTACTGAAATAGCCACCTAATCTGCATTTTCTCATTTGTTTTTGTACACCTGGCTGCAGACTGTACACACAGTTTTATTAGTCCTGCTGTGTACTTTTCAGGGTACTGTAATTGGTTCAGAAGCAAATCAGAGAGCCACTTCTAAGGTGCATCTAAATCAGACATTTTTAATTGAAAAAAAACAGCAGCATCACGCAGTGCTTTGGGACTCCACAGCAGTTTTCCCGAAATAAAAGACCACTCAGAAGCTGCTGATCCATTGGTCAGCCCAAGTGAGATCAAATGAGAGCCAACAAATAGCCTCCCTTGCCTTCCCTCCATGTGTGATCACTTCAGAGGAACATGAAAAAGAAATCTCACACAGTGATGGATGGAAATAGAGGGAAGGACTACTATTTACATAATAGTACTTGTCTCTTTCTTTAAACATTGGCCTTTAAAATCTCAAATTTCAGAAGAGGAAGAAGGTCTTGTGGCTGCATAGAAACATGAGGAAAGGAAAACATTTGCTCTTCCTCCTGCCTTGCAAGAAATAATGGCAACAGAAGACAGAAGTGTACCCTGTAATAGCTATTTAAATGTTTTCATTTGAATAGGACCTGACACACGATTTTAACTGCTTAAGACAGTTATCAAAGTTCCTCTTCCAGAGCAAACCACATAAAAACCCCCAACAACCAAGAGTTGCCTACTCATTTGGGTTGTGATGAGTAGGACTACGTAACAAAGGAGCAAAGCAAAAGCAGACCATGTCTCGCATGCATGTCTCCTGCTCCACACACATAGCTCAGACACTACCACGTGTTCCACAGCGTGTTTTACCACAGCAACACAGAGCAGGTGCCTCTGGTTTGCTGGGGAACGGCAGACACATGACCAGAGCACCTGAAGTCTCTGAGAATCCACCCTCCCAAGCCCCATGTAGGGAAGCACTAACATCGTTAGTCATAGCAACAGCTTCAGGCAATTAGCAGACCCATTTTACAATCTGGCTCTGAATTTGTTTTCACTGTCCCTCACCAGTCCTGGTATGAAACTAGTTTAGAGGCCTTTTTTAAATTATTTTTTTCTTTTCGCAACTGACAAGACAGAGGTTACATTTATATATAAACCATGAATACTTAGTATCTGTGCTTACAGCTACTTATGTACCTCAGGCTGAGTCAAATTTCTCAGTCCACACAGTTAATGCTTGGGCTGGGCTAGAGGAAGAAGTGGTTCTCTGCTGTGCTACCAAAGAACCACATACACAGCCAGGTTTTCGATCATCAATTCAATACATCTTTTTCATCATAATTTTTCATATCAGCCTATTACATTTACTCCTATCACATTCACAAAGTTTCAGGAGTCAGATTTTATTCTCCCATCTTCCAGTGTGCCTAATGTGACTTGTTAATTGTTCTCATGCTTTTTTTGAAAACCAGCTTTTAATTGAAAACAGGCTATATGAGATAAATGAGGAAGAAGCTATAGAAGAAAATGAGGATATTACAAAATGCAAACATAACCCATAATACTATGCAAAAGAGCTGTTTGGGTTAATAAAATGTAAGACAAGAGCAGCATTACAAATATTAACAACTAAATATGAAAACCTAACTAAATAAATTTACTCATGAACAGCCATGGCAGCCATGGAAACATTAAGTTCTTTACTTTATAACATTACAATCTCTTATTACCACTCTACTATTCCTACAAAAAAAAAAAAATAAATCTAAAAACATCCACAGCCGCTTCTTGAGGAGTGTCTGTCTGGAAGTGTTAGCCATGCTTGTTATCCCTGGGGCAGAGGCAGTACATTCTTTCTTGTCTTCTCATCAGTCAGTCTGCTCCTTCTGTTCATCATTAACCAGTAAATTCTTCCCCTCAAAATACATATCCCCAGTTCTACACTGAAAACTGATTTTCATATCTAAGACTGCAAATATAATGTAAACATCTCCCTTCAGTCCTGTAGCAGTGTTTTGTACATATTTCAGCCAGAAAGGTATGTGTCCACTTGTCTGTCTTACAGGTTCAAAAGTTGTCTTTGTGGGTTGATATTTATTGCCTTGCAATATTTTATATGCAGTACATCTAAAAAGATCTTGCTTTTATCACTACAGTACCTCAATCTGGGATTCTGTAATCATGCTGGGCCTCATCTTGCTTTGCTTCACTTGGCAATTTAGGTTGTGCAAGCTATATTAAGTGCACACAGATTTTCACAGCAATTGCATGTAGAAGATGGTCCAGTTTACATTGAATCCACTAGCTGCAATAGACTGCTAAGGTATTTTTTTATTTTTTAATAGGTATTATACACATAAATATCCCTTTGTTAAAATGTGAAGATGGCAAAGTCACTCATTCAAATGTTTGGAAATGCCAGAAGTAATTACTGCTGCATACACCTTTATGTTCCAAAGCAGCAGAGAGTACTTAGTGCTTCTGTAAATTGCAAGAAGTTCTCAAGTCAAGCAACTAACTACCTAAAATTTCATTTAACTGTTAAGACACACCATCACCTTGGCAGAGTCAGAGATAAAATACAGCTCTGGAAATCCAGAGTCATGCTTTTGCCCTTCTACTTCCCCAAGTTTCTTTCTTATTCAATACATGTTCCCTCATACAGGTAGCTTCTACAGGTCAGGGCTTCTCTGCTAGAAACCCTGACTTGAGTACCACTGGTCTTGCCCATTGGTGCCTTAGCCACTTCTATCTTCTCTACAGCAAGCAAACCCTTCATGAAAGTTTTGCTCTGTTCCCCAGCTTCTTGACCGTCTTTATCCCCAACTTCTTCACAGCAGTCTCTACTGCTTCAGCTCAGAAGTCCCAATGCCCTGCTGGGCTTTGTCTGAGACTTCAATGCTCTCCTTAATGTCATAGAACTGGTTAATCTGGGCACATTAAAGAAAATACAAAAAACCAACTGTCATTCAAACAGAAAAACAAAATATATTAATCATTTGGTATTATCATCACACAGTACATGCGCACGTATGACTAAGACATGAGGGAGGAGAACCATATGTACCTAACTATTTGCAATGCAGACATAGAGAGGTTTTCCAAATTAGGTCATGGATGATAACAGTATCAATACAATACACATATACACTTAGATTCAGATGCAGTATTTTTACAGTCCTAATGGAGATGAGGACCTCTTGGATGCAATTTATGCAATAAGGCTTCTCATAAGACTGAGGTAACACTGGTATAATATTGTGGAAACGAAAAAAAAAAAAAAAGATTTCATAGAGTTTATTTCAGTTCAACTAGCTAGGGAATTTGATCTGAACTGGAGCTATTCAATTGCTTCAGGATGACCAGGTGTCAGTAATGGATCAGTAACATTTATTTCCATCTATGCACAGCTGACGTGTTGCCAGTTTTTTTCTAGAAATAGACATTACAGAGGCTATCTCTTCTTACCTTCCACTTGGATCACTGCAGTCTGCTCTGAACTTAGAAAATATTTGAAAAATTCAGCTAGCATAGAAGTAGGAAATATTTTAGAAGCAAACTACTTGGAAACAGCCATCTGTGCTTGATAATGGTTGGAAATTTTAGAAAAATGCTACTTTTCTCTCTTCTCACTTTTTTTTTCTCCAAAACCTTCTTTTTTTTCACTAGTTCTACTACACTTTACCCTTTCTGCAGTGGATTTCTTTTCAGTACTAGTTGTGGAAAAAAAGATAGAGCTTTACAGCCAAATTTTGTGAGATAGCCTACACAATAATAATTCATTCATGTTGACCAGAGACCCTGGCATCCCTGTGCTCCTTCACATCCCATTTTTATTAGCTACCCCATCTCTTCTAATCCCTCCACTCCAGTATCTCCCTTCTACTTATTTCTTACTATTTGCCTCCACCACCGAGACCACCCAAGCAGTCATGAAGCCAGTATCTTGGTTTAGCCTGCAAACAACTGCCAGCAAGAGCGCCTTCACCAAAAATCTACTTCAAGAAAATAACCTAATCTTTCCTTATTCTGAAAGAGATTGAATTTGCTGACTATTTGACAAAGTGCAAGCCTTCTTGCAGGTTTCTGAAGGAGACATCATTTACTATTAGGAGATTACTGTTAATTTTAAATAAAGTCAGGTATGGTACTAGCAATGATTTCTTTATTAAGCAGCAGATAATTTCTTTTCCTCACATATGTACCAAATGGTAGGAGACTTTTTATGTTTTCTTTAAGCTAAAAAGGCATTTCTATGGAGCAGATCACTGACTTCAGTTGAAGAGAACTGAGGACTTACCATTTCTTAGATGTTTAAGCATTCATCAGGTCTATAGCCCTTATGTGGTTACAGATATATGTGACTAGACAAAAAATCCATACTTTTTCAGTGCCCTGTTGTAAATTTCTTGCAAACATCAACTGTCTCCATAAGTACTTCTACCCATTACACAGGAAAAACTGAAAAGCTCCTTGCATTTCTAATTAAGGATATTTAATTATGATTTAATATATATTCTTGATTTACAAAAGTAAACAAGAATCTGAAGACTAAAAGCACTACATATTTCATGGTCATTTCATGTTATGGGAAGCCTTTCTTTTCATATTCCTACTAGGAGCCTCCTTCTACAGATGATTTAAGTAGAAAATACTTTAAAACATTCAAATTGTAAATATCCATTTTGGTTCCAAAAGATCATAGAATTATTCGCATGCTATACCGTCTATATTATTTCACTTAACACATACATTGTACTATATATACCATCTCTGTTATTTAAGATCACACATACACTGAATATTTTACTGCTCTTCTTCCACTCCCTTCCTCCAAAATATTTAAACAAACATTAGCAAATCCTGTTTGTAGTCTCAACTGAAGCTATGAAATGTTAGTTCAGTGCATATACACTCCCTTCACTGACCTAAATTATAAGAGACTAACTTCAAAATCACTGACTGAAAACTAATCTTAAACACTAAGCAAGTGTAACAGATCCTCTAACTGCACCTCCAAAAGAAATGCCTTAGAGATGCACTAGAAAAAGACTGCCACAGAATAAATGCAGAACCATTAGGTGTCACATTAACTCAAACATGAGATTCTTCTTTGCAGGCCAGTAGCCCAAGGCAGCTCATCTCTGATTCTCTGTGTTACTGAAGCACAAAACCAGTAACCTCAGAGTGCTCTGGCACACAGCAACATCGCAGCGGGTCAGCTCTCTCATGGAAATGGGTGATGCGTTCAGCCACCAACCCACTATCAAAGAAACCGCTTCTGCTTTTTACCTGACACTGACACACTTTGGCAAATAAAGAGGAAAAAAAGACCTGAGTCACTTGAATCCAGGGGTCCTTCCCCAAATGCTCAACATTCCCAGCTGCATCCCACTACTTTCTGATGTCAACAATCAGTCTGTTGACCTTAGGGCACCCCACTGTTTCCAGAAACTAGACAACAACCATCCATCCTCCCTGAACTATGAAGCTTGGTAAGACACAGAGTGCATGGGCCACACATTCAAATTTCAAGACAGCATGAAAATAAACGTTTATGCTTCCTGATCCTAGGTACTGATGCAATGGAGAAGCTGTAAAAGCCTTTTCCAGGCACCAAAACAGTCTGGCCTTTTTCAGAAAATTACCTCTTGTTCCTTAATACAGGTGACCTATTAGCATGTATAACTTTAAGACCATTGACCTACCCAAGAGCAGGATGGTGGAAGCAGGTGTGACCTGTTTCTGAATCTGGACAAAATCAATGCAGTCCAAGTGCCTCCAGGGAGTCAGCTTTGCTGGCTAAAGAAATCTATTGCTTGCTGTCTTTGAGCTCCTTCAAACCACTTCTCTGATATAGGCATCTGGTCTACAGTTTGTTGAGTCCTTCATCCTGTCAGTTGCCATTCATCTTCTAGATTTTAAATGGTTTGCCTAACTGAGTTGAAAGGCATATATATTTCTCCAGTGAGAATTCCCAAAGTACTTCAAGTGTGCACGATATGGCAGATCTGTATCTTCAGGCAAGACAGCTGCCTCTAGCTTTGACTACATTCCTTGTTTTAAGCCAAATTCAGGACTGCGACAACTATGCATCGCTAATGCCTTTGGCATGATCTTGCATGAAAGCAGCACGACCTTGAGAGGCTAAATGAAGACAGAGCAAGACAGGGTATTTTTCTCACAGCGTGGCCATATATACACACATATAACGTACCAATCCTGCTCTGCTGCTGCCCAATATTCTGCGTAAATCAATGTGGTACCCACTTGCCCAAGTCCCTTTGCAGAGAAATATGGTTACCTTCCATGATCTTATCTGCAATATTATCAACATCTTGAAACAAGATGTTTTTCTGAACATAATGGTCCTGCTATTTTTTGCCCAATTATTTGTTGACTGTAGTAAGGGTTCTGTACACTGCATGGTGTAAAAGATACCAGAAGAAAAACACTGCTTTTGGATGGCCTTGCAGTGTCTGGAGAACTGCCTCATTAAGATAGACATAGATAATAGAGCATTCCTTAGGATAAGATGTATCAAAACATGTAGAAGATCACAGTGTGCAGAATCATCTGAGAAGGGTCAAACAGCGGACAAGTGAGGAAGACTCCTGAAGACCACCAGAGACCTCGAGTATGCCTGTGTGAAGGACATTTACATATGATAATGAGTTATCAGAAAGTTAATATGTAAAACTTTTCTCTGACATGTAATAAATATGCATATAGAACTTGTATATAAACTATGTGGTTAACCTGATCACGTGCACACCATTTTTCTAGAAAGGCTGTCTTTCCTTTCAAGCATGGTTCTGTTTGTTCCTGCCTCACAGAACAGAGTGCAACAAAGAAAAGTAATAATGTATTTTGGCAGCTACAGCTAATAAAGAAAGCATCTACCTTAGGACTTGAAGACAGCAAACTAAGATTAAGTTCATCATGTCCTAGCCAAGAAAACCTGCAGAGAGTCATGCTTACAGCGAAAATAAAGCTGGAAGCTTGGCTTTTTCACAAATTTCAGTTACCAGTAAAGCTAAAACTCAAAGGAAGGGCAAAGAGATTTCCAAATAGGTTGCAGAATTCCTTAAAAACAAGTTAGAAATAGACACTCAGTCACTCCTGATCTGTCACAGGTATCAGCTAGTTTCATGCATGACTATCTGAGAACTGAACCACAAATTATTTATGGGCGCTTTACAGTCTACTGCAATTGCACAGGATCAGCCTTTGGTGACATTTTTGGTTTGAGAGCTCTCACAAAAACATTTATAAAAAAGCACATATTTTCTCTCTCATGTCTGACTTAGATCTGGGTATAAAACGTAACAGGAGAGGGGATTGTCCCAAGTTACAAAGAAGTCTCTGCTTTCACTGACACAGCCAAATCATTACTGTCGTGGTTTAACACCAGCCAGCGACCAAGCACCACGCAGCTGCTCACTCACGTCCCCCCCCCCCACCCAGTGGGATGGTGGAGAAAATTGTGGGGAGGGGGGGAAGTAAAACTCGTGGGTTGAGATAAAGACAGTTTAATAGGACAGAAAAGGAAGGGAAAATAAAAGCACTACTATTAATAATAACAGAATATACAAAACAAGTGATGCACAACACAATTGCTCACTACCCGCTGAAAAATGCCCAGCCAATTCCTAAGCCGCAGTGCCCCCCAGCCAACTCCACCCAGTTCATATACTGGGCATGATGGATATACCGGGCATGGAATATCCCTTTGGCTCATTTGGGTCAGCTGTCCTGGCTGTCCTCTCCCAGTTTCCTCTGCTAGCAGGGCAGTATGAAAAGCTGAAAAGTCCTTGACTTAGTATAAACACAGGTTAGCAACAACTAAAACATCAGTGTGTTATCAACATTATTCTCACCCTAAACGCAAAACACAGCACTATACCAGCTACTATGAAGAAAATTAACTTTATTGTAGCTGAAACCAGGAGAATTACAGCACGGGACTCACTTCAGCTATGGCAACTCAGGTCGTGTATATGAACTTGTAAGTGGTCTCTCTTGAAGCAAAACTGAAGTCAGTGGGATGCCCCACATGGTCTGGTTTCCACCTGGGCTCCAGTATATTTCAGCTTTTAAAATTAATCTTTTCTACAGTGTTGATGAAGAGGGTCTGGATCTGGGGCTGAAGCTCTTCAAAGCTCTACTCTCAAGTAGCTGTGTGCCTTACTGCTTTGTAGTTCAAGAACTAATGACAACATGTACACATTCATCTGTCAGAAGCATCCCCAATAGCTCAGAGGCAATCTCAGCATGGAGGATTTTGCTCTCTATGAACTGTCATTTGAACTTTTCAAACAAGCACCCAAAATCCTTGAGCCTACTTTATAGCCAGAACTGATTCACTTCACTCTCAATTTTTTGCTATTTTTATACTAGCACTTCCCTCGCCAAAAAAAAAAAAAAAGTCAATTTTTGTTAAAGGCATGTGATACTTTAAACTGCATGACTGCATTTAAGCACATACTTAAGTCTGCTGCCTAAATAAGCAGAAAAAACGTGTAACTTCACAAACTATCCTAAATTTGATTCAAAAGGGAATAGGATTATTAAAATTATTATTCTCAGTAACAACCTTTTAGACTAAGTGACGTAAGGATTATCTGAAGTCAGCAGTATTTTTCCTTGTATGAACCTGGAGGATTTCCTTAAGTGCTGAGGGTTCTTCCTAGTTCTTCTGAAATCAACATGAGTTCTACCTGAACTGATGAGAAATACTTTCTTTGCCTATGATCTCAAGATAGAAAAAAATAAATTTCTCTTGTCAGGCAAAATTGTAAAGTAGTTACAACCATTTAGCTATTACTAGTCAACAGATAGTGAAAACTTCAGAAAAGCTTAAAATCTTTAACACTGTACATTTCATACAACAATAAAATAGACGGTATTTAATTGTTACCTGAAAATCATGCAACGTCATCTTAGATAGCTGAATATTTAAAGGATGAGACCTGCATAGTCCGGTTTAAATTGCAAACAGCCAAAGTCATCAAACCACTCTCCTGATCAACCTAATGTGTAAAAATATTCAGCACACACACTGCAGTTATTTTAAACACTGCATGTGGGCACAAGCAAGAACCAGCTGTTAAAGTACTGATGCTCCTACACGACATTTCAAAATACATTTTCTCCTGCATTGCTAGTAATTATTTTTGGCACATGCTCTTACTTTGTAAACCTGTTCTCCTCTACTACCTCCACTATTAACTTGTTCTACCATTTTTCCTCCACTTTGAACACACACACACACACACACACACACACACACACACACACACACACACACACACAGAGAACCAAAACCCAGTATCTTTCTGAGAATCAAAGCAGCATGCTGTGACTGTAGCTACAGCTATGCAAATTCTGGGTAATTTGGTATGCAGCTCCTTTGGATCTGCCCCATAGGGGAGATAAGAATATGGTTAAGTCTGAGCCAAAGAAGGGACCACACTGATAGTAAGAACATATGCCTCTTTTGTTGATTCTTTATGTATTCTGAGAGGAAAAAAGCATTAATAGTCTATTCCAAAACCCCATAAAGTTAACCAGAACATCCCCTAGTACATCTGTACCTGAAACTGTAAGAACTCATCCATGTGTTTGTTTTCTGAGGTTGAGTTCGGAGCAAGGCATCAGAAGGTACTGTAAAAATGCCAGTTTAATTAGAATAAAGTGTCCTTGAATGCAAAATGAAGAGTTGACACACCTTGCCATATGATGTACAATTGCCCAGCCACAACTGACACCTGCCTTGTTGGTATAAGAGGTACACAGAGACTTTATGTGGATAAGGGATATCACTACATCTAGCCCATCCAGAGCAATGGGAGCTGCAACTTACTTCCTAGAGTATGCACCTGTCAAAAGGATCATGCTCTCTTACAAACCTGATGTTTTCATAACCAGTAAAATAATTTCAAAATGTCCTTTACTGGACAAGTCAGACATATTATGTTTTCATATGAAACTTTGTGAAATAAAATTATGTTATTTGAGAACAAAGAGAATCACTAAGAGGAAGAGTCTAAATAAAGATACAACTAGCATTTAAAAGAACAATGGTCATTTGCATTTAAACAAACAATGATCAACATTTGGTAAAGATCTGTTTGCAATGTAACCATGACCAATTTCACTCAGAAGAAAATGCCACTTGAAACAATTTTCTTTCCTAACAAGATTCTTAAAAAAAAAATCAATTCTATAAAATGTGCTTTCCAAGACTTAAATAGGAAAAAAGATCAGGCTATTTGCCTTCATGTACAATTTGATCAGATAGCATGTAATAGAGGTGACAAAGCCCTTTGAAGTTTCCTTCAGGACTTGAATTTCAGCTAATTTTCTTATGCAAATAAGGGCTAACTAGTTACTTTTTAAATTTCAGCTCTTTTGACTACAAAACCTCTAAATAGATTATTTGTAGCTCTCATGTTTAAGGAGTTTTGAGTGTATTCTCATCTCATTGCACAGACAGCTACTATGCATAAGCCTCTCATTAAGGATAAACTGCCTCTCACTGAAATGAGAATATACCCCTAAGGGTTTCTGAATTAAATTCATGTTCGGTTATTCATCCGAATTATTTTACATTTTCATAGCACATTAACATAGTCTCTATAACTTCATGGTAAAGACAGATATACTATTCATAATCTGCACTAGAATATGAAAACGTACAAGACTGCAGTGTTAGCACACCTGTTAAAAGGCGGTGGGTTGGAAGATGCATTGGGTAAGGCAGTTTTGCTACATATCAGGACTTCTGTCAGTGCTCAAGGATTGTTTGCTATTTGTCATGGCTCTTCTGTCATTTTGAACACAGCTTAAGGTATGTTTTGCCAGACAGAAGAGGGGATTCAGGAAGTTCCATCTGACATAATAAATGGGAGTATTTGATAAAAGCCCAGGCTAAAAGGAGACACGAACCTTGCAGAAAGCTCAGGTTCAGTTCTTATTAATCCAAACCTTGAATGTGCTTTGCTGCAGGATCTCGCATACCCTAGAAATACATTACGTCTAGATCCTGATCCTCATGTTGGTTTTTTTATTTGAAATATCTATGCAACCAATTTTTCAGTTTGTGTTACATTTCCCTTTTACCTCTACCCACAGAGGGAGGATACTCATCTATCAATCTTCAGCTATGAACTGTAAACACTTCAGTTTTAAGTTAAGATTCCCACATTTTCCTTTGCTCCTTCTCAACTCAATTAGAAACCAATTAACTGGCCAACAAATCAAAAAATGCTTGAAATCAAGACCTGATATAATTTTTTGTCCTCTAACCTTAATAATGGATAAATAAAAATTACATGGCAATGACATGCAGGAGAAGTGAAAAAAAACCAAACTTTTTTTCTTTTCTGTAAATCCATGTGCTTCTGAGGCTAAAAGGAAGAGTGAAAAATAAACATTTTTATTGTTTGGCTTGCCTTTTTTTTTTTTCTTCCCCATAGTCCTACAGTTCACCTTATTGCTATAGTATGCATTAGGGAGAAATTAGCAGAATAACTTTTCTAGACATTGCTGAGCAACCTACTTCTTTAAAACTTCCTCAGAATAACAAAAGTATTTTAAAACAGATTACTTAAAAATTTTCTTATGCTATGATTAATGCATCCTGGTTTAAAAACAAACAAAGTCCGTGAAAGCAGTGGCCAGAATCATTTGACCTTTGATTTAAAACAAATATGCAAAGAATTAATTTCACCCAGTGCACCTATAGATTAGCATAGACTCTTTTGGTTATGAAGGTCTCAGATCTACTGGTTGAGTAGGTCCATATTAATTTGGGATGTGACATTGTGCTGAGCACCTCGTGGCAGGTCCCAAAAGTTCTCAGTTCTCACTAACATCAGTAGGAAATAAAAGCTCTCAGCCTATAGGACAGGCCTCCCAAAACCATGTGTATTGGGTTTCTGTGGCAAGGTTTTGGTATTGGGGGGGTTACAGGGGTGGCTTCTGTGAGAAGCTGCTGGAAG
>JANZLQ010000029.1:118315-147354 GCA_026212715.1 Elanus axillaris | reverse complement strand
GGGGGGGAGTGATAGAACGACTTGGTGGGCACCTGGCGTCCAGCCATGGTCAACCCGTCACACCATGACACTTCAGACTGCTAACAGAACAGTCGCTTCTCAAAGATGATCTGAACTAGTATTTGTCTTTAACATTTGTCATGTCTTTTGGTTTAGAAAACCTACACAATCAACACAATAGTAGAATTTCACAAAGGAAATAAAATCCTTCAAGTAAGTCACTTCTCACTTTCAATGCTAGATGCTCCAGGACTTACTGAGATACCTTTCATATAGCCAAAATCCAATTTAACGTAGAGAAAATATTACTTAGAGGATAATATTCAGACACCAACCTGGTTTAGAAGTCATTATCTTCTGTAAGATTAACATTTTAAATAAGTTTAAGTCCATAAAAAATACAATGCATATTTATAAAGCAGGAAAACAGAATTCATAGTATATTGAAATGCCTTTCATGCTTTAAATTGTAATAATTTGGTCATTTCAAAATTAACCAAACTGGCAAAATAAAAGAAGTCAATGGGAGCCTTCATTACTCTGCAACTGCCTCTGAAGTTTTACACAAATTTTAATACAATACTGAATATACAAAAATAAAGCTTTGTATACCAGCAACCCTTTACCGCTCATATTAGTTTTGATTTCACAATCAGTACAATAAAGAAACACCAAAGTAATATTGAACCTAGTGGCTTAACGCGACAACAAACTTATTATTTTTCAAAGACAGTGAAAACAGTTTTTCAAAGTCACATAAGGGATCTGGATATCTAGCTTCTATTAATTTTAACGGGCAAACCAGAAAAATCTCAGTGTCGGTATTTAATGTCTAAGACTGCAAATGATTCAACTCACCAGGCCACACTCTCTTCCTACTGATTTCAATATATTTTACATATGAAATTATTGCAGCCCTTACGGAGTTTCAGTTAGCATTATAACACATGCTTTCAGGATATGCAGAGTATATTATTTATCAAAGATGCACACTCAGATGGGAATTCAATCCTGGAACACAATGAGTTAAAAGCACTTAGCTACTCTCCAGAAACATTCAGCAGGCAGGACAAGAAGATGAGAAACACTTTTGCCTCACATCAGCGGTAGTGGTGTGCACTGAACTAACATGAGTCAGAAGGATGCATCATGCACCAAAACCTTTTAGAATTCATCTTCTGTCAGGACAGTTATTTCGCTGCACTGGCTCACAATCTTACAACTGCGGAAAAATGTTCCTTTCCAACAGAAAATTTTCTGCCTTTGGTCTTGGTTCGGATATATTTTTTTTCTTCCCTTTTCTAATCTGATTTCCTCCAGCTGCTTTTAAGCAGAAAACTATTTTAAGCAGAAAATTAAAACACACAATGCAAAGTATCCCCCAAATTCAAGTGAGCTGGCTTCATATATTGCATATTATCCAAAAGGCTTATTGTGACTGACTTCAGCTGTTCACTGAGGTGTCAAAAAAAGAGTAAATAAGAACCCTGAGGCAGGCAGGGAGCTCACAGCCACTGAACGCAGCAATAGTATCAGAGTGTAAGTGCCTTTGCTTCGTCAGTGGGCAATAGAAACTTCTGTTAAAATGGAAAGCTACAGTACTGATTATCACATTTACAGGTAATTATAAGAAAGTCAAGCAATTAAGCACCTCAGTGGTAGTGCTTAAAATTAGAGTGGTAACTAAAACAGACATGAAAATGAGAAGAGAAAAAACAGGCATTGCTTCAACCGTGCAAGCAAAGTCTACTCTGAAATCCCAGGGGGTGGGAGAAATGTTCAGTAGGACATAAAAAACTCAAACAAAAGGAGGTCTCCAACATATTTTTTATACTCAAGGCCACAGCATATAAGCAAGATCTATAACTTTGCTGCCTGTGGATCAAGAAAAGTATCTATAAATCATACTTCCAGCTTGCTGAGCACATGCCGTGCAGGCCAGATTCTTCTGGAACAAACAGACATTAAAATATTAAACCCCTGCATGCTACTCTGAAGTAAGAAAGTTAAGACCATAGATCATCAAGATAAACTGAAAATGTTATGATTCCATAGTTAGATTAATGTAGTCATATAATCCGACACAATTCATGTATTCAGGATTGCTTTTAAGAAGTCCTAGCGGTATTGTTAAGTTAGACCTGTCTAACCTCTGAACTTCACAGCACAGAAACTACAGAAGGCTTATGTCCTGGGTTAATAGGATACTTGCACACTTAAAACCACTGGATGAATACATACTCGAAACAAAAGCAACTCTGGATATGAGCTTTTTAAGTGAGAGATTGTTAATATCTGTCTTTACTGGCAAGGTGTCCAAACCCTGTGCCATCAAATGCATTAGAAGAGTTCTCCAAGGAAAGAAGCCGTATTTGGCACAGGTTTGGAAAGGATATCAAAGAAATATGTGAAAAGAGTGAATGTTTCATGCCCTTGGGGACTCTTAACTGGTTTCTCAGAACAGTCTTCTGGTTTAACACCACTCCTAAGGTCAGCCAAACACAGTGTACAACATGCCTCTCTCTGCTACAGCCAGACATGGAGCTCTATACCGGATGGAATAACTAAAAATTTCTTGTATTTCTTTGATGCCAAAAAATTCATTTGTTAAGTTATGAGTAGGAACATGACAGCATAAATATTACTACAACATACATAAGATATGAATTAAAAATACTGCTGCCCCCCAATTCATATACTTTGTTGGAATATATTTTCAATCTCGGAGGCATAGATGTCTTAGTTTGATGCATTTCATGTACCAGTTTTAACAGGAAGTTCTCATTTCCATGGCTTCATGAATTTGCATGAAGCTAATGGCTCCCTAGGGAACTGCCATTTTCTTTGTATTTTTCAGTAAGCTACTGGAAGTGATATTGTAATGAAGGAAATATGTAGTTTATGCTCTAAACGCTTGGAAAAAGAAATAGAAGTAAAAAGAGGATTGCATCTTGCATATCTGTTTTCTTATTTCATTGCATTCAACTATCTCAAATACTTCTCTTTTAAAAGTCTGCTTCAGTCAGTGGATTGGACTACACTCCGTACAGAAGATTACATCCCACACAACTACAGCTATATCCATCTATTCATCAAGGAATGTAAGCGACAAGTGCAATGGCCAGTGATTTGAAGGACAGCAAAGCAATTTTTTCCCATCAGGATCAATGTAATTGAGGCAAGATGCATGCAGGCTTTAAGCAAAGCACACAGTTTAAATGCATAGGGAAACATGTGGCACAGAGGATGGAGAGGCAACAGAGAGCACATTAGGATTGTCAAATGAAAGAAATGTCAGCTTTTCAGAACCAATCTCCATTCCACAAGATCTCAGCTCTCCCTTTTAAAAGACTGAATGCCTGATGACCACTACCCACTTTTCCATCGTTTACCCTTGGAGTCACATCTTGATTCAAATGAGGCAAGTGGTGATGATGACAAAAATCCAACTGCTCAAAAGTAAGGAGCAAGAAAGCTCATAGTAACAGATTTACATCAGGTGTTCAGTTTCACAGATGAAGCAACCAAGATTTTTCAGGTGACTGATCTGATCGGAAAAGCCAGCTGCCAAAATGCCAGCATCTTAAATTGTGTGTACTTCTTAAGCCCCGGCACACAACACCCTTCTTTCTTATTAAGAAAGCAAGTGAAAAATTGCTTCTTAGGAAAAAACAACCACCCAAAACATCAGTAATGCATTTCTGTGATAACCTGCCTCTGGATTACACCCTTGGAGGGGTATGGGACTGTGTTGGTCAGCTCTAGGTGCATGACTGAATTAAGGTACTCATTCTAGTATCTCCCCAAGAAAAGAAGCATTATTTGTTCAAGGTGCATCTGTGTGCATGGCACAGAAAGCCTATCCGTAACTAGAGGTGCAACGATACAATGCCACATTGCACCTCCTAAGCAGAAGAGATTCTATAAATAAGGACTACAGCCTGGAGAGATTTTAAGCTCTTGCTTTTAAAGTAATCTTGTTTTGGTTTTATTTTCCTGAAGAAAAACTGTGAAACTGTCTTCACCCCACATCTGGAAAAGTGTTGTAGAGATTACAATAGGCCACAGAAGATATGCATGAATTCTTGTCTATGATATAAATGTTAAAGAGCTCATAGGTAGGACTAACTGTTGCTTCTGCGTATTTTTAGTGCCATAGACATTAAAAAATTTGAAACAACCTTAAAGAACAATTAACAGCAAAAAATCTTCTGTCAATAAAATCTTCAGATATCATGTTGCCTTCCTCCCAGACACCTTCCCATGTCAGGAAACTTGAAGGTATATCACATAAAGCATCACTATAAACTTCACCTGTTCTTATACACTAGCATAGGTATTCACCATGGCCAACTACAGGAGCCAGAATCCTGGGACTAAGTGAAACTTACTCATACGTTGCACTACAACGTTAAATTAAAACTGAATTACAATAAAGCAAATAAAACAGTGAAGAATGTTCATAATGAAAAACTGTTTTGATAGACAAGCACTATAGTCTGGAAAGGGACTAAATTCTCTTTAATGGAACACAGGAATATTTGTTAAAGCTTAATGTAGGTATAGATTCAATGGCTTTTAGGGGCAAATCCCACAGCATTCATCCAACCAAAACTCCCAGTGAAACAAATGAGTATTTTCCCTAAAGACTGCAACATTTGGCCCTCAGGAATAGAAAACATTCAATAATAAACAATTTGGATTAAGTAAATTCAATAGTAAATTAATCTACACAAATACCAAAGAGAAAAATACTCTTTTGATTAACTAATTACAGCTAATATGCTTCTAAAATCCTACCATATTTATGCATTTACTTATAAATTATAAATTTACTTTATGAATATTATAGTTTAGTACTTGGAAACCCCGATCAAGCTGATAACAGCTACTGGCACAACCTAATTAAACTGTTGGTTTTCACTGCAGATCCTGCAGTTCAGTCTGTAACTTGGTACTCGGGGATAAAACGTTGCATAAAGTATTTTTGAGTTGGTGAATTTAGGAATGTAATAGAATTCAGTCTTTAAAAACAGATGTTACAGCAACAAACTATACATACAGATTTGAAAAATCGTAACTTTGGACACCGAACTAAATTGGTTTAAATTAGTCTCCTTATATGCTTTAAAATGAGATGGTTTCTCACATCACAGTCCCCAAAACAGATTCCACTGAAAAACAAAAGGAAGTCTCCCACTGTAATCAGATAAAAATTTACCACATTTAATCCTAAAATTGAGGGTAGGACATATGTGAAGCCTGTGTACTTTCATTGCTAAAGTATGGTACCCGCAGGTAACAACTGTGACAATATTCAGAAGCTTGCTTCACATAAGCACTGAAAGTCCAGGTGCTTCTCTATAACAGATCAGATTTCTCTGTCTCACTGATCTTTCTGTTGTTCTTCCTTCACTCAATTCATTGTGCTTCCTCTACAGCACTACCTTCCTTCATTTCTGCCACTATTACAACAATTCAAGCATGTTAATCTTTTGTAATATCTCTATATAATAACATATAATAATATATAATATCACATGTAATCACAGACATCTGGAAGATCAATTTTTTTATGTTAACCACAATGGTACATGGATTTTTTTTCTGAAAAACTGCAAAAGGGCAGTTCAGAAAGTAAAGAAAAACTTGGGAAAACACATGACATTTCTGAAAAAGAGCTGTACAAAAAAGGAAATAAATTACATTTTAAGTATGCTCTTGTGACTGAGAACTAACTCTGCAAAATCATTAATATCTGCTATATGAATGTATTATAAAAAGTCTTTCTCTACTAGATTGGAAGAGGCCTCCAGGTTCACAAAGATTTCTCCCTCGTTATCACACATAACCACATCATATAAGGCCTTAGATAAACTTAGCAAATTTAATCTGAAAACCATTCTTGGACTGTTGCTCTAAAACCTCTCATTACTGGAAGTAATACACTTTTCTCTGGGTCTCAGCCCAGAACCAGAGGGTCATCTGTGTGCATACCAACACTATCCTTTTACTCAAATAATTGTTCCCTCCCTGGTGTTCAGTTCAGTTCTTTACAAAAATGCGGAGAGCCATTTTGTCACCTTCCAGCCTTAAAAGCAGCTTGTAATCACTAACATTTTTGACCCTGTTATGCCTCATCTTTGCTCTCATAGTCAGCTGTATCATCTTTATTGATAAAAGAAACAGAATGTTAATATACCTTTCAGTCTACATCTGAATCTCTATAATGAAATTTCTATTTAGTCCTCCCTCAGTATTTCTCATTCCTTGGTTTTTTCTGTTCCTTTGCTGAAGACCTGTTTGTTAAAGCATCTCCTATGGTATCTAACTAACCCTTGCTTTTAGCAGTTTTTATTCTATCCTTTAATGGTTTTCTTCGCTGATTAGCCGAGAAGGAACGGAACAGACAGACTCCCTAATTCTACATGATTTCTGGAGAATGATCATTTCACCCAGTTAAATCATGAAACACCTCCTATAGTTTATTTTTCTTGTGCCACTAGTTTCAGGTAACTTTTGCCATGATAAAAGTAACAGTGTTCCTCTCCCACATAACAAATCCTGAAATTCTCTGTCCAGCAACCTCCCTATGTGCTTTTCCCAGTTCTTCTAAATTTTCTATTTGAAACTGAAGACCTGAAACATATTACTAATACACTTTCATTTATGCTTCTGTTTACATAAAAATGAATCATCTTGTGAATACTCAATTCAAGGTGGTTTTTACAACTTTTTTTTTTAAACAAAATTAATTTCTCTAGTAATCACAACTTGCCAACTACAGAGCAAAGCATTTAAGGCTGTCACATTGATAACAGTATTTGTTCCCCAATCTCCACCTCTGAATTTCTGCGAGTTTTATCTTTGCTCATAACGCTACAGGAATCTCTGTCCACACTGAATCCTCTCTCTGGAGTATCCAGGTAGGTCTCTCTTCATCAGCCAACTCAGTTTCTTTTATCATCCTTCCTCAAAGGATTTTGATCTAACAGCATCTTTTTACCTATGCTACTCCTTCTTGCAAGTCTATGGCATGATTAATTAATCATTTTCTCTTTAAGAAGCTGTCAGTACATTTAATGAAGATACTGCATATTATTGCCATGGGCAAAAAGAAAATTTAGCTATGCAAAAGACTATAGATGTAATATCCAGCAGAATTTGTGTTGTTAGCAGGTACTGTGGCTCCAACAGTTAAAAGTAGTTATTGACATGATGAAGTCTATAATAATGAAGAATGCACTCCAGCATCCCATAAAATGCTTTTTCACCTTACAGAAGGAGGGCATGCTCGACCTCCCAACTTCATTTATCCAGGTTACAATTGTTTCTCGCAGATCCAAGACCCTGACGTGGTTTTATACGGCGCAGCAGTGTATCCATAAATTATTAATATTTTTAAGGGAATGTGAATAAAATGCTAAGTATTACTGACCCCTATGATACACTTAAGAAACATCTCTTAATTAGAATTAGCCATAGGGACAAAGAGACCATACACCTTGTAAATTGTCACATCATTCTTTCCTCCTCCTCAGAAGAAATGATTTCTAAAGCAACTTTTCAAGGCTGCACTGTTTCCCTTACAAAGAATATAATTTAGCTATTGCTACTTGTCATAAACATAGACATTAGATTGATTAATATTTTGAAGTTATTCAGAAAAGAAAGATTAAATAAAAGACAGCGAGCAATAAACCTAAGTAGGAAAAGGGAATCAGGAAAGAAAAGTTAGGACCACCTATTACAGCAGGATATGCTTTAGACACAGTCCTTTGGATTTTTCTTTGAAGATACAGTTGCAGGTGGAGATCCCAAAGCAAAAATTTCACTGGGACAATGAAAATTGTATTTTTCTTATTTTCCTTCCCTTACCTCACCTATACATTCAATTGGATAGTTACCAAACTACTTATTTATTTCTTAAAAAAACCTGTAGATCTGCAAGATCAAACCCTTCAGTGAAGATACTATGGTCAGTTGCAAACTACTTACTGTATCTAGAGTATAAAACATAACATGAAATATTCCACTTAACACCCCCCCCCAATGCTGTCCTGGCTATTTCCTGCTTCGAAACAAATACTCTCTGACACAAAAAAAACCAAACAAAAAAACCCCAAACCCTATTACACTGTTGCAAAGTAACTACCTCTGAAACTGTAGCCACCGGGTGTTGATGTTATAAAACGTTAAGCCATTTGCTCAATTTTAATATATATTATTTTCCATTTATAATAACAACTAGAAATATTACCAAGAAAGTAAAATTCTAGTGTAAGCATGGCTTGGGAATTCACATGACAATAGAGTTTTAGTTTTTTAGACCTCCTCAGCGGTCAACAAAACTGAGATCAGGAACAATGTTAATGATGTCAGATCTGCACATGACTTCCATCTTGTTTAGCTTCTCAGAGGACAATAATAGGTTTCCCTGAACCCATGATATATCCAGTCTGATCACACACATACATTCAAGTCCAGGTTCCTGCATGGTTCACTAAGATTTCAGGAGTTCATTAACAAACTCCAGGTAAAATTTACCAGCTCTTCACAAGAGTCTTTCAGATAGCTCTAACATGGCAGTAACAGATCAAAATAGCTGTCCCCAAATTCAGAATCTACCTGTGAGAAATTCAGAGTTCCCAGGCACTTAGATCTGTGATATGGTTTATGAAATATTTTGTTTGTAATGCCCAGATTTCAAGCCAGACTTGCAGAAAATGAAGCTTTTGGCACAAGTGGTGGTGGGGAGGGAACTTTACATTCACTGTCTTGCCTCTGTTTTACTGAGCTACATGGTTTACTTTTGCTTTAAGTAAATATTGAAGTAGATTGTTCTTCAGTCAACATAAACTTCTCAGGTCAATACATTTTGATGCATGTATCTCTAAATGCATGAAGTTGTAAGTGGTTATTACCCAAAAGGGAGCGGAGATTTCTGGTTCAGCAGATCACAAAGACCTTTGGGGAGCAGTTTCTTTAGCACAAAAACATATTAAGCCAAATTCTGCTAGTTACATGAGGGAGGAAGCTAAGCTTCACCAACCTTGTAATAATCTACTCTTTATAAGACTACTGCAGGCTATTGCTATACACAGAATTTATCAAGAAAATGTGTCCCCTAAGAAGACACCACCTAGCATTCATTAAGCAACACAGATGTAATAGCATAAAATACAGAAGAATCTTAGGTGAACTTCACTGATGTTTGGGAACCCTAATCAGACAGAAATTCTGTGGGGTTTTGTGTAACAGGAGACTGGCTCCTACTGAAGTGATATGGGGAAGTAAATTTGTTCTTATACCTCAAAGTCCTAGTCCACAAGGAGGTCACTAATGACCTAGTCTTATACTAATCAAAGAACTCCACAACTTTCCTTGTATCTCTTACCTGGAGGACACCTGAGCAGCAGAGAAGACGACAACATTCAGATGATTGTCTTGCCAGCCTCCACAGAGAGCCCATGACCACCCTGAAAAGTGTTATTTACATATGCGAAAACATCTGTACAGTGTATTCTACTGTGACCAGCAAGGTTTTTAGAAAGATAAAATATATTCTAAACACTAACCTAAGTAAGCCAAGAAGATAAGGTTCAGGGAGTGTAGTTTGACAATAAAGAAAATTAATCATGTACATTGATTATTGATATATGACTACGTAAAACACAATTCTGTCTTTTGTCCAAGTATATAAATGCATATCTATCGCATAATTCGTTGGATTTGGGGTTTTTTTACTCAGTTATAACTTCACAGGGTAGTGTTAATAAAGGGCAAGAGGAATAAGGGTTTTCTGCAAGAAGGCAGATATCAATCAGTCTTCAGAGGTGGCACTCAATGACATGAATATTAACTAAAAATAGATAAAATTTATGGAATTGCAAAGTATCTAAGAAAGCAGAATTTGGCCTCCTTTTTTTGCCCCCTCCCACTTATAAAATGGAGATGGACTTATTAGCTGTGTTATCCCTGAGCACCACTACAGAAATATATGAAGTTGCATGAAAACATAGTTTTATGATCCAATATAACCCCAAAACATCCAATCACAGGTCTGCAGATACTGAGACAGCATGTGTCCATCTGTATGCAGATTTTGTAACTTTCCTTTATGTACACATATGCAAACTTGCAACATAAATTGAAGTTACAAAATTTGCATACTTCATTTTTTTCATTATAAAATTTCAGATAGTCACTAAAATAAGATAAAAGTCACTGAGTTACTTATTGCACATGTATTTTGAATCACATGCTATTGTCCCTACTTTAAAATCATTACCTATGTGTACATCTGTATGCAGTCTGAGCCCAGCTCTCCTTTCCCAAATGAGCAGTGTATCTAAGACTAGCTCCCATTCTGACATTTCATCGACTAATTCACAAGATAAACTGAGCTCCTCTTGTTAACTCTGAGGAGAAACCATTCGGGACTATGCCTCAGGAGTGCAAGAAATCAAACTCTTCACACTTGGAGTGAGAGAAAGGAGAGAACTAATGAACTTTTGACTACCAAATCCAGTGTTCCCAATGCAGCATCCCCTGGCCACAGTGGTCAGCAATGAAAGCAATATTGTTCTGGTGCACTTTAATCTAGGTCACAGCCGACAACAGAAATCTACGTTACCAAGCGTAAAAAGTCATCAGATGTAAACCACATCAACAACACAAAAATTCTTTCCAGCAGTCAAATGCTTTATATAAGAAACACTACTGTCACATGTTTGATAAATACGTTTGTAGAAAACCCACATATTTTCTTGGTGTGATTCTGCATGCAGTAGATATAAACCTCAAGCCATTATTCTTCTTGAAGCATTCCTGTAAAAAGGTCTACAGGAAAAAATGCAAGATATAATCACTTCAAATGGCAGACAAGTTGGGATGCATTGAATTTCAGCAAATCTCTGAAGTTTTCATATATCAATTTTTCCTCAAGCCTTATCATTATACAGCTACTGTAACGATAAACTGTAGTAAACCATTTTCCTACACTAGTTCCAAACTCATTTTTCCCATCTTATCATTTGTCTAAGAAGGATCTGAAAATAGGTCATAATTTCCACGCTGTTGTTTAATGTAGGAATTTCATCCCATATTTTTGCAGAAGTCTCCTGTAACTATATGAAAGACACAGGACTATTAAATATTCAAAGTTTATTTTGATATAAAATTGTCAGTGTTAACTTATTTATGTTCCTTAACAAGATGTGATTATGAAAGAACAATAGTTTCAATGCCACAAAGGAACCACCAAAATGATCACAGAGGTACTTGATTTGGGTCTGTTTGAAACCCATGTTAGGGTCTGTCAAATTACATTAATTCAGTATTAATTGCTGAAGCTTAAAATCCATTTATTCTCAGCAAGACTGTAGTTTAATCCTCTATAAAATCGGTTCACAGCCAAATAATACTGTAAAATATAAGCTTATTAAGGCAACATTTTTAACGTCAAGGAAAACAAAGAATACTGATTTCCCTGTGTTGCAACGTGCCACACCCACAGTTAATAAAAATAGACAAATTAAGAGGTAACCTCTGAGCTTTGTAGAAAACAAGAAGCTGCAGTAAGACACTTAAATAAATGACATATTACAAAGCTGTAATTAACTGGACAGGAACTGGTTCTTCTTCGGAACATCTATTTCAATTGTATCAGGTGCATTTAATGGGTTGTCTGCCACAGGTACGAAATACCCATATCCTCTCCTGCATCACAGAAAATAGAAATGCAAGTAAAGCCTAAACAAAAAGACCTAATTTAACTTCTCTCTGAGGGACAGCAATACCTCCTGAATTGTCAGCTGAGAAGGAACATTCTTTCTGAAGCTATTGCCTCTGAGATCTCATACTAATGCAGAATAAAGAGATAAGCATTAAAAATATCCATAAGCACAAATAGTTTCCCTCACACAACACAGAAGGTTCCAGAGCTATATTCAACAGAGAACATGGGAAATATTATCTTACAGATAGCACTAGCATAATCTCAGACACTAAAATACGAAGACTGTTTGGTGTCACCATTACAATGGTATTTTAATTGTGAACATGATTTGAGAAATACGGTGATCCTGAAGATTAATAACATTTTTATAGTGCAGATGGGAAGGAAAAGAGAGTTTATTATTAGCAACAGAATAAACTGTACTCTCTACCAAGAGGCTTCTAAAACATGAGCAACATGCATAATTTTTGTACAAAGAATTCCAATGGAAAAATAGAAGCTAAAACAATGAAAAAAATTACATTCTGTTTCAGTGAGAACAATCTCTGTACAGCATTGCTCACCCTATATAAAGAAGTTGATGTTATACTACATTTGATTTCATTGCATTAAGGAGCAAAGATATGATCAAATCAAGTTAACAAATGCTTCTGTCCAACTACTAACAATGATTAAATAAAAAGGAGAACTTTAAATTCTTTAAAACGATTTCAAGCAGATTACAAGTACATATTGATTAGGACAAAACCACTGAGAATTAACTAAATATTGCAAAAGACATTTAAACTGGATAAATGAGGAAATATATCAGGACATGAAGCTACTGCTACAACCTTAAGATAGCACTGTTTTAAGAGGTTTTAGCAGGAATTAAAAGATTAACCTTCTGCATCAGAAAACTAAAAACTGGAAGCTGCATATCAACCCATGATGAATGTACCCACCATATTCAAGTCCCACATATATCAGAGCACCAGGAAGCAGTTTAGTTGCTTCTTTAGCATTTCAGGCATGATTACAGTCTCTCTGATCCATTTCCACCAAGAAATGGCAATATTTAGTAAAATTTATCCTCCCTCTTTTAAAGACAGAATCCATCCACTGAACCCTCTCTTGAATTACAAAGGCTTCCTGTCACAAGGTCAGTTTACTCTTAACAGTGTGGAAATACCTAGTGCAGTTTCCTCCTGGTATCTCATGGACCATACATTGAAAATATCATATCTAAAGCAACATCTCCTCTGTTGCTGGGAATACGTATTGGGATATGCAACTGAGCACATCAGCTGATTTCTCAGGTCATCTTCGTCTTTCTGATTATTAAGAGCTCTTTTCCAAACAGCTATGTAATCTTTTCCCAAAACAGTCCTAATTAACTGCTTTTTTGTTAGCATCTCAGTCTCTTGGCTTACTGCCATAGCAAGTTTTTGTATCAAAAGTCCTGGTAACCCCTGTTAACAATAACCTGAAACTTAACTCTTCCTGGCCAAATTCCTCCTCCTGCCATATCTGCCAACGCACTTTTTCAGTAGTATCTCTGGATTCAAGTTTCCTGTGAGTAGTTAGCACCACCCACTCCTGAATTATGGACTCTGTAGACCATCCTTGAAAGCAGCTCCACCTGAGTGGCAGAGACACTCTGCATAGCACTGAGTCACACCACCATCCATGATATCGTCCCAAGGGGTTCCTGGTAAAACAATCTCTCCTACCAACAGCGAATCCACCCTAAATGGCAACTGCCCACATCTCTTCAGTCCCAGCTACTGCCACAGAGATCCTAGATCTTAGATCTGATTTAATTCATTCAACTAATTTTGTTCAAATAAAAAATGAAAAGTAATCGGAGTTACAAATTGTGAAAATGCCCAAGTTGTTCAGAGTTCTTAAATTTTTTGAGAAGAGCAGCTGACATACGTCTGAGTGTATGAGTTAAGAAAAGTTTTGCTTAAGTTAAATTCTTAAAAATATCTCACTGAGAAGCTACCGCTGCCATTCTTAAAAATAGGGCAACAGGGTTATTCTAGCTTGAAAGCTACGAAAATCATCAGAAGGTGGCCTTAGAAAATTGCCATTTCACCTCACCCAACAGGAGTATGTTAGAAGCTGTAAGAAAACTCCTTTTTGTACCCCAGTCCCACAGAACATGCTCCCTGAGCATCAGCCACCAAATACACCTCAATCTGCAGGTGAGCATGAGCTTTTCTGTCATTGCTCATCGCTGTTCATTGGGGGACAATTGCATGAGTCCTAAAAATGAGATAAAAATATACTGGTTCTAGTACCTTCTATTCTCCATCCACACTTTACGGAAAGCGTGGAAGAGAAGGCAAAGGTAGCACTCACCATAATGCAGAAAAAGTGGAGAAAGAAGCATGGTGCACACAGAAGGAACATGAGTCAAGATGAGAAGACAAAGTATTCAGGCTAGGGGAGACAGATGAGACAGGGGCAGGGAGATACGCACTCACTGAAATATATTTCATTCCAGAACTTGGAGTGGAGCCCAGAAAACTGAGGCCTCAAAACCCTCCTCTGCTGTCAGCTAGTATTTACAAAAGCTAATTGCAAAGCTCTTCTCTCAGATTTGCAGCTGGACACAGAAAGGGTAACAGTCCTCTACAGCTACTTGTCCCTGTGCTATCCCTACAGGCAGACAGCTTTTACACTATAGTTCTTAACTTCTTGGGATACCTATATGATACTATTAAACAGAAAAGGAATCATGTTTTTTTGAAAAGCACAGTATTTAATACCATTAAAATGTTCCAAGATTAAAAGTGTTGGATAAAAAAAAATAATAATTCAGTGCAGAATGAATTAAACAGTCAAATACTGAAATACTGTTTCTATATACACTGTAGTATTCACACACACAACTGGCATACATCTCTCTTCCTTTGCAACCATGGGTGATTAACACATGGCCCACATAAACATTTACGCCAGCATCAATTAGGTTTCCTTTCTTCATTGTGAAAAAACCCTTCATTCTTGTTCTGTGACACATGGTTTCAGCCATATGCAAAGGTTGCAATACAAAGAAAACAGTCTTCTGAGCAAGCATGAATGGAGAACAATGCAAGCAATAAAAAGGAGAGTTTGGTCAGATGTGCATCCAGGCAGTTCCCGTCTGCTGCTCCAGCATTCTGCTATGCAATTTGTAGCATGCAACCCTTCCAACTTTTTTACCTTTCCTCTTAATATGCCTCATGTACCAGGATGTGCACAGCCAACAGTGAATTCCAGAACTACTTTAGAAGGTAAAGACCATGAGGTTCACCAGATAGCACCGTAAGCTCTCAAATCACAGAACTAAGCTGAATGTAACAATCACCCTCCGAGAAATATAACTCAGGGATTCTGACTGTTAATTGCACACATCTCTACAACACCTATTATTCTAAGGAAATGTGTTTAAACCCCAGGAGTCAAAAGATGTACATTTTCCACTGCAGTTCTATGAAGTTACTGTATTTCCTGATTTGTATTTATTCACCATTAGCAAGTCAGGATTTTCCCCATGCATTATTATTTCCCGAGTGGTAAAGTTACTGCCTGCAAGTGCAATCTAGTGAATGTCAAAGCGCAGAACCCCGATAAAATGCTAAACAAAGCAAAAGATAAGCATTGACCCACAAAGCAGACGTGTAGCACCATTTAACAGCTTATGGGCAAAATGTATTTCTGAAATATTACAGCGTGCATCTGCATAAAGCTGACTGTTGATGGGAAACAAAGCTGACAAAGGCATAACAACATAAAAATGCATCTGTGATCTTATTCTGTATGTGGTGAAAGTGACAGCCCATCAGTGTACAATTATCATATA
The DNA here is from genome assembly GCA_026212715.1 of Elanus axillaris. Classification (NCBI taxonomy): domain Eukaryota; kingdom Metazoa; phylum Chordata; class Aves; order Accipitriformes; family Accipitridae; genus Elanus; species Elanus axillaris. The sequence goes on along the minus strand of JANZLQ010000029.1, from coordinate 131,782 downwards.
TTATTAATGGAATATTAATCAAACATTCATTACTCTAATTAGAAAACCTTGTCTTGAAAGGCAGTCTTGACTTTTCACCTCTGGAACTGTAACTGACACACAAATGAATTTGACAGTCTTAACTATAAATCCTTCATGGGAGAAATAGTGTCTTAATCTTCCAGTATTTAGCTTAACGACCAGTTTCCACTCTCTGTGAGTAAAGTTCAAGTCAGCTTAGATGTTCTCATGGACTACTTCAACCTCTGTTAAGTATTAAACGTTTATCTAATGTGAGGCAAAGATAATACATAGACTATGTGCAGGTTTACAAAGTGAAGATTAAGTTTTTCTTTGTAAGAAACCTGGAATATCTGTCTCTAATGTACAAAGTCAAGCCTGAACTGGGATTTCAGTTATCCACAGGCACGCACACACTTTAGAACCTGTATAACCTTTTTTTGTTCCTTCATAAGTGTCATTTTTGTGCACGTACAAAGTCAAGAAACACACAAATATTAACAAAATACAAAGGAGACCAGCTAGCAGTATAAAGTCTGCCTTTCAAACAATTGTCATGGAAATGAAAAGCATTTAGGAGATAATATTTTGAAATGCCAATAACTCAGCAGGTCTCCAAAAAAAAAAAAAAAGATGAGATCTTTGTGCTTATGTATTGACAGAATCCAATGCCTGCTTAAGGCAACGATAGACATCACATTCACAGCGCGCGCCACAGATTTCAGTGAGTATCAGATCAGGCTCCTGTGGATTATCCTAGCTATGCTAAACCATAAGACATTGTTTTAGCAATAAAAATTCTATGTGTACATGTTAGAGGCTCCACCAGGCTATGCTGGTTTACAGACATGCTTCTTTTTATACACTTTGCTGAAGATGACAAAACCTGGACCCATTTAAGCCACAATGACTTCTGCTATTTATTTCAAGGGGTGTTCTGATTTTACCCGATGTAAAAACGTGGAACCATAGAATACCTCAAGTTGGAAGGGATCCATAGGGATCACCGAGTTCAGCTCCCTGCTCCTTGCAGGACTACCTGAAACTAAATCATACGACTAAAAGCATTGTCCAGACGGTCCTTGAACTCATGACAGGCACAAAAGATACCACCCCACCATTTAAACACTTATAATACTGTTTGACCTTATGGGCACTTGGTAAAGTTAATATAAATAAATTTAAATTCAGACTGTTGACAAAATATAATGGAGAATTAATTATAATTTAGAACTATGAGCATATTTTAAGCTGTCTTGACTACACCTATCAGATAATTATGTAGGGAATATGAAGAGTGTTATGATTTGCTTAGCACCGTAATTTATTTATGTTACCTTTTCAAATCACTGTGTTATTTTCACTTATATTAACAGACATGGTCTGAAAGTGTAGGAAAGGTCTATTTATCACCTCTGAAACAGGAAATTCATTTGGAACTGACATAAATAAAAGTCTAAATATTTAAAACTCTAAAAGCACAACTTTAAATTGTTTAATCTTTGTCCTTGGTTATACATCTTCATTATGTTATAAGTCATTCAAAATATGTTTTCACTTGTAATTTAGTTGGCAATGAAAACTCAGGACTTATCTGTACTACTTCAGTTTGATGTGATTTTCTATTGTTCAAAACAATTTTTGTATTAACTCATTTCTTCTTGCTAAACACGGACTCATTTCAAATTCATGACCTTTACAACAACAACTAACTAAGTAAATAGTGAGCATGCTTTTACCACAACAGGGATGGCAATATTGTATTAATCACTGAGGATGAGACAATGAACACATCTATTACTGTGGCCAGTACTACACAAATGATTTGCCAGTTGTGATATTCATTGCAGAAGACATTTCTTCCACACATTCTGCTCTTGCTTTACCTACCCACAGACTACTCTGAGGCTTAACACCGTATCCATTAACCCTTACGGTACTAAAATTCAAATTAATTCCTTAATTGGCTATGGAAACTGTTGTGACTGGTGACCTCAGTATTTTTGTTGGGGTTTTTAAGGTTTTTTTTTTCCCATCCCACTACCATATATTTCACTATCCAAATGATACACTTTTACTCTTCCTCAAAAAAAAAAGGTCTGGGTAAGGCAAAATTTAAATATCTCTGAATACTAGAAGCTGAAAAGTGGTAATTATGTAACAAAAACAGGTTTTCATTTGGCTTTATGTATTTACATTTACACCTACTTGAAACTAGCATCAAGTCAAATCCATTCCTGCTTTCATCCCATTTAACTCCCTGTAAACACACCAGTCACAAACCCAGTCTTCTGCATCTTGCATCTACTGAGATAAACTCTGCTGCAAATATGTTTCTGCCTCCTGTTAATGCTATTCATTCGGTGTGCAGAAGGGAACAAGATCTAGTCTATTCTGATAAAATATATGGGTTTGAGTATTTTTTTACTAGTATTTTCTTCAGTATATCTTTGGTTTAATTTCACATTTCTTTATTAGGCACAAGCAGAGTTAGTTAAAAGCAGTTATTAGATAAAGCATGACTAATTTCATCCTACTTTCAAAAAGCATTTGGCCTAGCAATAAATACAAAATTAATCCTACTTCTTAAAATATCCTCATGTAAACACCAAAAAAATACTTAACAAAATAACCATTAATACTACATTTGCCACACTTAATTTTCTAGCACATACACAAACTTAGCTCTAGAGACTCTGCTGAATTAATTTACTTACTTCAGCTGGTATATTGTAAAGATAATAATGGCATCTATTAAGAAAGGACTACATGATTAGGTTCCATAAAATTGTGGGCAACGATCCATGACTAATCTGCAAATTCAAAGGGGGAAGCAAAAATGAATTTTTTTATTTATTTTCTATTTTAAACAGATAAGATGTGCAGCGCACATACTGATCAATGTATTTAAATACTTTCTTTCTAACACTGTGGCTTAACTGTTTCTTCCACAAAACACACTGCAGGCAGCTTACCTTAGAAAAATTCCTATTACAGATGAACAAACTGGGAAGTGACTAAGCACCTGGGTTACACACAAATTTCAGGATCTAATGTCAGGAGGGCCCAGTTTGGCTCCAGGATGATTTGCCATCAAAACTCAACTGGATCAAGAACTCTTCCCTTGATTGTTGAATTAAACATTAGCTGATGATTGTTTAAATAATATGTGCTGAAAGATTTACTTCCCCCCCTCAAAAATGCATAAATACATCTTATTCTGTAAAATTTCAAGTCTCTCAGTATCATACAAAGTATGCATTCAGCTTTGAGTAATAACTTACTACACAAACGTAAAGCAATTTGTTTGCAGCCACTAAGATAGAATGAATCATATCCATGATACCAAACTGTAGCAATAAATTACTGAGCTCTGCTAGTGGTGGAAAAGCTTTATCATATTAGATTTTACGGTACAGCTCTATTATAGTCATCTTTTATTTATTTATTCAGCCATACATCATGGTACACTAAATAACATATTGGCTATTTACAGTCTGTAGAGGGCACACATCTGCCTAGATCAAACTGTTTAAAAGTACTATTTCCTTTACCTTGAGTAAGGGGTGATTACTATAATCAAAAATACAAGTGTGGTGTAACTGTGCTGCTGGTATCCAAAAATTCTGTGCAGTCACCATGACTATGCAGAAAAACTGTCTCATAACACACTCCCTGAGTGGATTATTCTGGAGAAGTGGACTTGTGACGAGTTGGGTCTACCACCTGCATGCAGCTAAGCGAGTGTGCACCACAGGTCTGACCCAGGGTTTGTGGAGTCTGCTACATATTTGAGCTAGCAGGTCTATAAATTCGTGTTCTCCAGGCCACCTGATGGCAATAACTAAAGTGGCAGTTTCAGCCCTGAGGTGCAAGTGAGGTGTGTGCCCTTGCTGCCTTCAAGACTTTCCAGAAAGAAATTCACAGTTCCTCTCAAGGTCCTCATTGCTTCCACCAGAACGACAAGAAAAACTCTTTGAAGTGTCCCACGTGCCTGAACAGCTAATCTCGGCTTCTCTTCAGCTTCCTCTACAACACCAAAGAGTGGGGAGAGATTAACGTCAAGAATAAGGGAGTTTAAAGGGAACTCACTCTCTTACTTTTATTCTCCCTGCCCTGCGCTTGAGGAAAAAAAAATCCTCATCAAAAGATCACTCCTGACTTAAACCTAAATTCAAAGCACATGTGTCTTCATTTAAGCCCAGCCACCAGCAAAGCACCATGCAGCCCCTTGCACACTCCTGCCCCGCTTTGGGACTGGGAGGAGAAAGTATAACGAATGGCTCGTGGGTCAAATCGAGGACAGGGAAAGATCACTCACCACTTACGGTCATGGGCAAAACAGACTCAACTTGGGAAAAAACAAAATCAATTTAACTTGTTACCAATCAAATCAAAACAGGATAATGAGGAAACCAAATCTTAAAACACCTTCCCCCCACCCCTCCCTTCTTCCCACCTCAACTCCACTCCCAATTTTCTCTCCCTCCTCCCCCCCCAGCAGAACAGGGGGATGGGGAATGGGGGTTGGGGTCAGTCCATCACACCTTGTCTCGGCCACTCCTTCCTCCTCAGGGGCAGGACTCCTCACTCCTCCCCTGCTCCACCGTGGGGTCCCTCCCACACAGACAGTCAGTCCTCCATGAACTGCTCCAACACAAGTCCTTCCCAGGGGCTGCAGTTCTTTATGAACTGCTCCAGCGTGGGTCCCTTCCATGGGCTGCAGTCCTTCAGGCAGAGACTGCTCCAGTGTGGGCTTTCCCACTGTAGTCATATGTTTGAGTTACAGCCTCACCCTGGTGATACTGCTCAATTTAGGGTTAAACATGATGCACTGTCCTTTAAAGAGGACCATTACTCAATAGTTTCACTTTGTAGGCCTGGTTACTTTGTATAACCGATGCATGCTCTGCTAAGGACTATACCCTTGAAGAAGAAACTAAAGACTGATAAAAAGGAAACATGCTGCTCCAGAAAGCAGGGGAGGCAGGATGACTGCCAAAGCAGCATGAACTGGGGGAAAGGTAAAGGCAGCAGGGGCAGATCGGAATCACTGACTCAATTCAAGACTGGAAAGGCTTGCCCCCCCACACCTGCAAGGAGCATGCCTGCTACCTTACAGAGCAAGCAAGGCTAATTTAAATGTAACTAACCAATAATAGATGAGATGGTGACTACCAACCAATGAACATAAATTTAGGTGCATTTTTACTAATCATGTAACAGAATAAATACATTGTAGTTCTGTGGTATGGGGTGGTAGCTTTGTGGAATTATCACCTAGCATCCATCTTTGCACAAACATGAAGTAAATACATACCTCAGTTCTGTGTGTAAGATTGGCTTATTGCACACTGAGTATCAAACAGCACTTGTGGGACAACACCATGGAGTCACGGGGGCACCCCCCTGCTCCGGCGTGGGCTCCTCTCTCCCTGGGCTGCAGGTGGAGATCTGCTCCCCCCACTCCCCTCCCTGGGCTGGGGGGGACAGCCTGCCGTCTGCCCACGGGCTGCAGGGGCATCCCCTCCTCCCTCACTCCTCCTCCCCTCCTTCCTCACTGACCTCAGTGTCTGCAGAGGGGCTCCTCTCACATTCCAATCCCCTACTCGCTGCAGGTTCCCTTCTTAAATCTGCTCTCCCACTGGTGTTACCACCGTCACTGATGGGCTCGGCCTGGGCCAGAGGTGGGTCCCACCTGGAGCCGGGGAAGCTTCCAGCAGCTTCTCACAGGAGCCACCCCTGCGGGCCCTCCCCTGCTGCCAAAACCCCACCACACAAACCCAAAACAATATGTAAGCCTGCAGAGGTACTCCACATTTATCAAGCACATTGCTAACATGGGCAGTAGCTGCCGTGAACTGGATCTGGAAGGAAAGATGAGTACAGCAGCAGTTTATGGTTAGACTAAATGTTAAGGCAAAATCAACAGATATATCTGAAATAATTTATATTTTACAGTAACACAAGGCTCTCATGTACATGCAACAGTGGAGTCAACATTATGTTCATTTTTTAATCCAAAGCAGTAAAAAATGAAATTAAACCAAACCCAAACTCTCAGAACCAAGACATTCATTCAGCATTTGTCCAAACCAATGCCTAAATCAGCTGCCAGAACTCTGTACGCTAAGGCCCTGTGGGGTGAAGGAAGGCAGAAAGACTAAACTGGATCCGGCAGACTCATCAATTCATTAATTAATTATACCACAAATAATTAAATAATGATCCCAGTTCTGTATAAAAACAAACAAAGAAGAATCACCATTGAACTGAGTAAAAATCCACATCCAATTTATTAATCAGTATCTCTTAATTTGCAATAAGATAAAATACTGGGCTTTTCTGCAATAGCCTCTGGTTCAAGCATTTTTTCTTGCATCAAGGACACACCTCACAAAGAGATCACTCGGAGCTGCACACAGAACATAGGCAGGATTTGTTCTAAATGATGTAATGTATTAAACGTGAAAATGAACTTTAGCATGACACCATTACAGATTAATAATATTGAAGCTTTTAACAAATCAGAATTACATTTTTGCACTTCCCTACATATTAGTTTCTCTGTTCTTAGAGAGACTGTAACTCCTTGGGAAAATGGTCTCATTATTTTTGGTCCTATAGCAGTTCAGGAAGCAAACTACAGATAAGTTGAACAGCAAAAAGAAAGTTATAGTTTCTATAGATGTGCAAAGTCCGCTAGAAAACTGATTATTGGACACACAGAACTGAAGTCCCCAATTTTTGTCTCATTGTATGCAAAATTATTCCTCTTAGTTCCAAAAGAAACCAAAATGGGCACCAAGATGAACCTTCATCTTTCTCTCACCATGCTCTGCTGTGTGTTGTCATGAAGGCACCAGAAATTCAGAATAAAGAAATGTGATGTAATTAATTTATCCTAGGTCCTGGAGAAATGCTGTGATCCTTGAGTAATCTCTTAGCAAGTATTTTTGTCTTCAGAAGGGCTTCAGAAGTGTAACACACAACAGCATTGCTACTGCATTTCAGCATTTCTTCTTATGAAAAAACCCTCTAATACAGCCCTGACCAATTGGCGCTCAACGTTAAAAACCTCATATGGCTTTTTACAGGGCAGGCAACCTGCTCCTGCAGTTCATGTTCAAAATGCCAGTCCACATAGAGAGCCAAGGATCAGGTCAAGAACTTCAGTATACTCTCATATTTTGACTTGGTTCTGTCAGAAACATCCTCTGGAAGGTAATTTAACATAAGAGATTAATTATTTTGCAGCACGCTGCACTGATTTTAGAAGTACCTTACATAATATCTGCTTTGTAAATGGCCAAAGTACTTGAATACTGCAGAACTTCCTTGTGTTTAGCTTTTCTCTCTATTTAAGATCTCATTGCTAACTGTGCAAAGCTTTTTTCACATGAATTTGTAAAAATGAGAATGGCATTTCCTCATCTTTTGTCTAAAACTACCACTGATAATTATTATAATCTGGTTTTAGAAATGTGCCAATTTTTATTTCTTTTTTCCTATCTGCCCTGATCCTGATTTCTAAATACATCTCTTTTTCTGAAAATAGATTTTATTTCAAGCCAAACAGTATGCAAGAACTTAGCCATACATATAGAATAGTACTTGTCCTCTTTATTGAGCTCATTAGAGTATTTGTGATGTGCAAGTGCTATCACAGGCTTCACGCTGTTGATTTTGCCCCTTGACTGAGAAATTATTAGCCTATGACACAGCAAATAAATGATCCATTTCATGCATAAATACCTTTGTTCATATATAATTCTGCTACACAAATCTCTCTGCAAAATACAACATGAAGATTCCCAGGGAGTAAACTTTTATCATGCTATAGAGATGTAAAACACCATATGAGTATTCTAGAAGTCAGACCACACACCATCACAGTATGGTAAGAAACACCACATATATTTTCAGGTTGGAAAAAAAATGAAAAATGGTAATTTTTACATACAAAAATCAACTCACACTTCCACCCAAGGGGAAATGAATGTTCTTCAACTACCATGCCACTTCAAATCTGTAAATGACATTACACAAGTATTGAAACAGCTCTGCAAAGAATATCGTCTTTGAAGTAGTTTTTATGAACTAATGAAAAAAAAACCCAAACAAACAACCCAAAACAAAAATAAGTGGAAGATGTAACCATAGTTTTCACATGAATAAGCCTGTAATATTTCAGGAATTAAAAACATAACTATTTTTTTCCTGAGATCAGAGGACAGCCAGCTGGTTTGAACACCATTCAGTAGCCTCTCCTGAGTGCAGTATTAGTAGCTTGTGTTTTATTCTTTTTTCTTTTTTTTTTTTTTTTAAAGAAAAAAATCCTGCATTGGCCCTTTTTCCAAGGAAGAGTGAGATCCAAATGTGTAAGGAAAAGGTTTCATCTTCAGTTTATGATTCCTCTCAAGTTTATTTTATCATGTAGATAGCTATATTACATTTTTTAAGACATCTATCTTTTTTCACTAAAAGTTAGCACTTCCCAAATAGCCACTGAAAGACTTTAGGAGAAGAGATACATTTCATACGGTGACATATATATATATATACGCACCAATTTCTTCAAAATACCACTGATCTAGTAATTGCTAGCACTACTTCACTGTTGCTATTAAATGACATACACTATCTAGGTATTTGGGATGATTTTCCTCAGAAAATCATTTGAATAATCTCCCCAAATATTACACGTTATGGTTGCAAAGTTCTTCCATGAACAGAATTACAGAATCAACATTCACTTTTAGTCTAAACTGTTTTGACATGACAATGCTTGCAATACTTCATTTGTACAAAATAACAATAATTATCCTAATTCTACTTCTTTCATTCCTTGGTGTGGTGATTTTTCCCCTCTTTATTTTACTTTGCCACCCCTTGCCACTATAAAGCTACATTTGGATATTCATCAATATTATTTACAAAACTGTATATGAATTTGTCAGTAAGCACTCCTCTGCCAAGAGAAGATCTGTTAGAAGGAACAGCTAGGTGGATGATCTCCTATAGTATGTTCTTACAAAATGGAATCCGATAATGGAATTTAGTGATGTTCTGAAAGACAGTCACAAAAAAAAAGAAAAACAAAACCCCACAACGTTATGGAGGTAAACCAGATGCACAGCTGTCAACAACTTTAAAGGAACAAACCATGCCTGACTATTACGCCCAGTGAATGGATAGCCAGAAGACACAGACTGGAGAGAACAAGGAATCTCCTTTGATATCCTTGTGAAACATTTGCACCAACATGCAGTTCCAGCACTGCAAAACCAAAAGCTGTGTTCTCCTACAATCCACAAAACAAAGCTCACCCCAAGTGAATGGTATGCTGCAAGGACTCCAAAATTCTTTCAGCTGCAGGAAAGAAGAATATGGAGATTCTTGTGTGCTTTGGACATCTGTGAGACACTGCACATCCATGGAGCATGCTGACTCTCAATTCTTCTGCTGGACAAAGGCAACTGCACACTGCCTGTTGTCCAGTTATGCATGAATAGATATTGTTGAGACCACTACCAAAACCCAGAAACCTGGATTTCATCTCTATTTCTCTTTGATTTTTTCTTCCTTTTTCTTTTTTTTTCTGATAACACAACAAGAAAAAAACAGAGGACAGTAGCGAGACACTAATCCTCATTGTTGACTTTCAATGTTGGATACACAGCTAAAACTGAAGTTACCACAATGAAGGTGAGACTGCTAATCGTTGTCTCTTACCATTACTGACCTCCAATCAGACAGATATATTATCCTGTTCCATCCACAAAACTAAACAGATGCATGGGAAGAAAGCATGTACAAGCACAGAGTTAGCAACAGAAGTCACACTCAGGAAGCTGGCTGAAAAAAAACCGCTCCCTTTCATTTGAAAAAGTAACTCGGCTAGCATCCTATCAGCACGGCCCTTGAATTACCTTTAGTGAGGATTTATGCCCAGCACATGAAATGGACTTTCTGGGGATCCTCATCCCCTTCTCTCCCCTTTTCCCAAAAGAAAGAAAAACTCAAGGAATACTTGACTGGATCCAGCACAGGCACTACATCAGCACATCAGGCTATAAGAAGCTGAAACCTGTAAACTGTTGCAAGCCAACTCAAGGTACTGCAGCCTACATCTGAAATTAGCCCACAAAGCACCTTCTAGAGACAAGACATCATCTGTCACTACTGAAAACTTTGGTTATGAGTTCATGCCACGCACTTCTGCCATCTGAACAACAGCAACTGAGGTTCGAAACCTGGACCTATCTAGAAGCGTTACATTTCCTTCACGCAATTAGAAGTCCACTTCTCAAATCCCTAGTTCTCTGAGAAATGAGATGAAGAACCTCTTCAGTTAGTTAAAGGTGATGGTAAAATTTTCAAAGGGAGGGAAACAACTGGGATGAGGGACATTCATTGCAATGCTACCAATACAGGGACAGGGCATCACGTGGAAAGAGATCAGAAGTTTCTTATATACAAAGGTTAAAGGAAAACCTTCACAGGCAACTATTAAAAAATGGTTCTCATCTAGCAGAAGACACTGAACATACACATAAAGTCAAGCTTACTTGGCAAGCCAGATTATGAGTGAGCTAGCTGCTATCTTAAGGTTTCTTGAACAGATTTTCGAATGACACAGGCAATTCTTTCAGAAACACAGAGATACAGGAAGGTAGAAATACGCAGTGATTTCAAAGCACTGCAAAGTGTTTCTATAGACAATCTGCCGACAAGTTAAGAAGGCCAAAGTCAGCATTAGCATCTGTCTTCCAATTACAGAGTCACAAATGACATATTGCTCAGTGACAAATGATGATTGCTGTCTTATATTAAGATGGTTGCTCTAGCAGATGTTTTCAAATTATCCCAAGCTATGTCACAGGGAAAGGCAAAAGAACTGGAAATATGCCCAGAGAGACCTGGTGCACCAGCAGCCTAAGGGAGCCATTTAAAACGCCATTTGGTATCCTCTCATGAGATCTTTGCTCTAAAAAATGAATACAGAAAGGAAAAGGGGAATAGAAAACACGTTATATTCCTCAGTGAAAGTTTTAAGTATCTGACTACAGCATCACCTGGGATAAAATGTGTTCACTTCATCTTAGCCTGGTCAGAGACACAGTCTATGAAGACAGTCCTTCAAATGTGGGGAGGGGGGGAGGACCCAACAATTACCCCAGAAATCAGTACTCCCTATTACTGTTCTGTGATCACAGAGTCAAGGCCTTTTTATCATGAATATCTCCAAACAGTGAACCTGGTATCACATAGGACATACTGACTCAAAAAGTAAAATTAAGCCCTGCTCCCTGGTGAGAAGAGGTAGACTGCTTTTACTGCTACAAAACTTCTGGAACACCATGGGTAATCTCTGTCCAAAAAGAGTACAGAAAACTAAAAGAGAAAGAGAGAAGGGAGATGACCACCCTTCTTTCTGAAACAGACTAAGGAGTAAGGTTCTGTCAGGTCTTACACACAGTTACAGCCAAGACTAAGTCTTCAAATCAAAAAACCTGATGGGGAAAAACAAGTTATTTCCTGAAATCCCATAGCATTTCTATACCAATATGATTTGACTGAAATACAATGCAAGCGGAAGGGAGGATGATAGTGGGGAGAGACACAGAGGCTGTGCTCATCCAGCGTAGCATCGTTCTCAAGAGCAGCTCTCTGGAAGCATGAGACAACAGTAAAAGTATACCCCAGTAGAGAAAATAACCACAGAAAGCAAGGTGCCAATGAATGCTGCTGTAAGTTAAGGAATGGGTAGGCATCTAGTCTTGACCTATGGTGAGGGAAAAAATCCTCTCTGTCGTTACCATGGAGATCCCCTTTTCAGGTTTCTCTGGATAAGCCTTGTGCACAAGTGCAAAATTTGGCGTAAGAGGAGAACAAGTATTAATTATGTGCCCCTGACAAAAATAGCCTTCTTAAATCTTGAGAGATAATACAACAGAGGCTGTAAAAATTAAGTTTTGTTACAGGGATTAAGGGCTGAATAAACTATCTCATGTTAAAGTGCCTTGAGCTCCATCTTCTTAAAATGGCAATGCCAGTTTGAGGGTATTGCACCTGTCTATTACAATTTGGGTGAAAACTTGAGTTACTGGATGGTACGAGACTGGAGTGACAGTCACAATAAAAAAATTGTGTGGAGGCTACTTACTACTGTTCCTTGTACAGGATTGCCTTTATTTATTATAGCATTTCATTAATCATTCGTGCAGTTCTTTTTTTATTTCCAGGTGGCAACATCACTCGCCAGGGCTGCACTGAGATGCACCACCTTTACAGGAAGGACACCATTGCAAAGTCTAACACAAACATATTATATTGATACACTTGCAAGTGTTAATCCCACAACAGACAGACTGGAATGAGCCTTAAATTAAACAAGTGTATTTAACATATACAATTCTGGCAAAAAAAAAAACCACGAACAAACAAGCCAACTTTAATTTGGAAGGATGTATATCTATCTCTAATGGAACACTATCGTAACCTTTATTTTTAAACTACTTGATTACCTCTCTAATAAGCAGCATATTTTGCTCCATATGTTTTCATTAATCTACACTATCTAATTTTAGTAGTTCTGAAACACACGATATCAGACAGACCAGTAAGCTACACAGAAGACAAGACTGAAGGAACTGTGCTGTTGCCGTTAAAAATCCCCAATTTTCCTGTAATTGTTATTATCCGCAGTAAAATTATTTTTAAATATATATCCTTTAGACTTTTGGATCCTTTGGATCAGCGAACACTGATCAAAGTCGCAACATCCTTTAAGTGAGGGGAAATACCTCAAGTGTTTACACTGGACCCACATACCGGTAGAAATTAGCATTGCCTTTTTAAAGGTGTATTAACACTGAAATACAATCCTAGAGGAGCGTACACCATGCCTACAAGCACACCTACCTTCTATTTGTATGTAGGCTGTAAGGTTAAACGACTAGTTTGGCTTTTTTTTAATAACTAACTTCATATGCTGTCCGCTACCTCTCTCACCATTTTTGCTTCTGTTACTCTTTTTCCCTTTTTTTGGCTCCTGCCTGTAACAGTGCATTTACATATCTCTGACAGCTGTAGAAAACAACATGAATGAAACGGGATTATCCAAAACCAATCACGTGTGAAACCGAAGTGCTCCCTGTCAAATATTAATTACTCAATATATTATTTCTCTCCAAGATCAAGTAAAACCATCAGCCTCCTTTAGAAACAAGCACGGTGTAACAGCTTCCTTGCCGGCATCCCGGGCCGGGTTTAGTAAGAGCGACGACGAGAAGAAAGAAAGAAAGGGAAAAAAAAACCCCAAAGCAGCCGTAATTACGTAACGGACCTCGCTAGACGCCTCGTTTCCCAGCCGGGGGAAGGGGGCTGCCACCGGCCGCCCCGCTCCCGGCGCCCCGCGGCGGGGAGCGCGGCGCCGCTCCGGCCCGGCGGGGGAGGCCTGCG
>JANZLQ010000029.1:56514-104764 GCA_026212715.1 Elanus axillaris | reverse complement strand
GCTTCCAGCAGCTTCTCACAGAAGCCACCCCTGTAACCCCCCCAATACCAAAACCTTGCCACAGAAACCCAATACACCCATGAAGCTTGATATGTATGTTTGAGCCTCCACAATCTCGTGTCTATGGCCAGGGTTGGATCCTGCTGCAGTGCAGAACACCTCACTCCAGAGGAGCTCAGCAGGCGAGTGGAGCTGCCACATCCATGGCAGCAAGGTGCTGGTTTGACCTGACGTGAGACTGGTTGCTCCAGGGAGCTGTCGCGAGGTGCTCAGCTGGCCAGAGGGGAAGAACTGCTGTCCTCGTTACTGGCAATGACTGATCCACTGCCTTGGCAAGACTGGAAGGTCTGCTCCTCCGTACCCATATGAACACCACCAAGGACAAGAAAAGCCTTAAATTGGCCTTTCTAGTGGTAACCCGATACTGAAAGAGGAGAAAATTATGGTTTCTGCTTTGAAATCTTGCGAAGTGTCTCATACTCTATTCACTTAGACTATACTCTATTCACTCATGCGGTACTAAAGCAATGCCAAGGCCTACAATTCTATACAGACACATGAAGTCTGTATATAGAGAAAGAATTTATATGCTCAGAAAAGGTAAAGTTATACCAATTCTTCCAGTGGCCTTCTTTGACTTCAGGCTCTGCTCTCATCTTTTTCATTTTTAGTTCTACCAACTAGCTCTCACCCAAAACTCAGTCTCTGTCAAACCCTGGGTAATTCATTCTGCTGCATGTACTGGAGCAGCAAAGATGGAGAATAGTTATGCAGGATTGGGATGCAGGTAGTAATACTTGAATCTGTGTGTGTCAAAAATACCCTAGTCTGAAAAGAAAGGTGCAATTGAAATTAAGAAAGGGAAATACAGAGAGAAACAATGTCATGAATATGGTTCCTCATAGAGAGAGTTATTTTTTCACTCCTGTGAAAGGCATGATTCCTAACACCAGTGAGCTTGCACAAAATTTTTTTATAACTAACAGGGGCATGGAGAATACAAGTGAGAGTCCTGTTATAAAATAATTTAACAAATCATCCTGTGTAATATTTCTGCAACTCCTTGTTCTACTGAACAAAGAGTGCTAAATCATTATAATGGTCTTTGCAATGTGTGAAAATAAACAGGCAAGAATTCTGCAATAATTCATTTAAGTGGTATTTTATAAACACAGAGGAAGAGCATATGTTAAAAATGTCTTTGTGTTTATGTAGCAAAGATGTAGCCTTATGATTGGCTTGTATTTTGAGAAATTCACACTGCTAACATCAAGAAAACATTTTCCCTGGAACAGTTTTGCCATTCAGCCAGTAGTATATAGCCTAGTACACTATGTTTGAAAGCAAATGTAGTAGATCCATGCAAATAAAATCAAGGGCAATCAGGGATAATTTAGAAGAGACATCAAAGCTCATTTATGTAGTTTATTGGGACCTTTCTATTCAAGATAGGTGGGTGATGCATATTCACCAGGTACAGAAAACCAATAGGTTAAACCCAACAGTTTAAATCATTCAGAGGCCAATAGTGTTCTCTGATTCTGTAAATAGCTCAAAAAGGCATGTAATATTTCCTCTGTTTTTTTGTTTCTTTTTTTCAAATCAAGCACAGGAAGTAAGTTTTTTGACTTTGCAGAAATGTTTCAGCTAATGGTATCTCATAGGGAAGATTCTTCTAACTTTATCATTTAAATACAAAGCTAGCATTGCAAAGCATCATTAGCATTCTTGCTAAATCTGGAAAAAAAACCACCAAACAACTCACAACCAAACAGCCAAGTAAATTAGAACCTTGCTGCTCTGCAGGGGAAAGCTGAAATGTACAATTGCCTTTGTGCATTGCATTTCCACTACAATCAAATGAGAAGTTACCATTCTCAGTTTTAGCATTAGAATATTCAGCAGTGACTAGATGGGAAAAAAACCTGTGCAATGACAGAAAATTAAAGTTTAACTGCACACTGTTTACAAAAATCATATTAAAAAACAGAAATAAAGACAGTTAGCAATGAAAAAGCATGGGGAAGCTATAGAATTGATCCTTGCCGATATAACTGTCCAACACACCTCAATTTTTTTTTCTGTAAGTACATCTATATATGCATACATTTTAGAAGTGCTTTTTCATGGTGAAAAATCAGTACAAATCATGTGAGGATGCCTTCTACAGTATTCATTGCCCAGAAGGGTTGCTAATAGTTAATAAAAAAAATTAAAATTTACATGGTACTAAAAACTAAACTGGAAAATAAATATGCAATAAATGGGAACTATCATACTGAACATTTATTAGCTTGTAAACTTACTAGATCAAAATGTCTTATTAATATATCTCAAGTTGGTAGCAGAACATACTTGAATTTATGTTTAGCTTTTCATAGACTATTTGGGGATTTGAACAATAGAAGCAGATTTGAAAGAAGGTAGGTAAAGGAGAAATTGTTATCTAATAAATATAGGAGTAATGAAAGAAATACTTGGAAAGAATGTCTAATATAAAAGGAACACAGGCATGCCGTAGTACATGGGCAGAAAAAGGGTTCCTAGCTCTAAAAAAAAATATAAAAAAATATTACTTATAGACCCCTTGTCTACCAACCACTGCAGTAGCACCAGCATGTGGAAAGTGCCGGGAGCCAGACATGCTTTATGGCAAGAAATGGAGAGGTGGAATTTTCTGGCACTCTGGAGTTATTTAAATGCCAACATACGTGCACATTCACTCACTTTGTCCGCTCATAATTAAGAATGTTATCTGCACCCCCAAATAAGAAAGCAAGATTGACTGCTTTTCATGCTGTTCTTGGTTTTCAGGGTGTACAATTCCTTCACACTATTTCTCTGACATACACAACCTTATGGTATTCTGTGTACCACCTTTCTGTCTACAAGAGAATTTGAACTAATAATGACTATTTTGCCACCAGGAGATAATTTTTTCAGTGCAGATTTCCCCAGTATACTGGCTTTGGACTTAAGTAATTTCAGCATGGATGGTTTAACTATAGCATTAAATATCAGTCTAGATGAGTTATGGACAAAAAAGATGTTTGGGGTAAAGTATTTTGAGAATAAATCAGTTTTTAATAACATCATCTGACCGTGGGTACAATTAATCCATTAACCTATCTGGAACCTGTATGGCTTGCTTGGTGAACCAAATTGAGTTTTCCAAGTAGTCTTTACCTAGCTAGACAAAACTGAAGAATTCTAATCTGAAAAAGATGGGAGCAGACATACTTCATGGCAAGGAATAAAATGTTGGAGTTTCCTCGCACGCTGAAGTTATTTAAAATACATTTTGACACAATGTTAGCATTAGAAATAGCTGTACTTTTAATAGAAATTGAATATCCAACTACAGCTAATTCCTTAAAACTCATCTCCTTACCTTTTCCTACAGCATCACCTGTACCTCACCTGGGTTGAAAATTCCTGAATTTTTTATTCTTTATTTTTTCCAGGTGGTAAGAAAATTCAAAGGAGAGAACTTTCATCATTTTCTGATTTCAATATCCATTAATATCCAAAACTGTGTACTATGAGTGCAAACAAACAAACAAAAAATCAACAAATTTTGCTGGGTTGGGGGTTTTTGCAATAACAATACTACTACTAATTTTTTTTTTCTCCTTCAGTTTGTCCAAATTTGAATCAGTATCCTGATAAGGCATCATTTCATGATGTAAATGTAACAGGTATAGTTTCATACTGAGCTAGCCTTATTCCTGGAGAAATGAACACCCCCCACTGTGTTCTGGGAGAGAGCATGGACAGAGAGAGATCTGAAAAAAAACTATTCTTCCCAGATAAAAAAATCCTCTGCCCTCTTCTGCATCCATGCAAAAGAAAATATTGGAGGCAGTCAAATGTGGACATTTGTAGAAGAGGAAACATGCCAGTAAGCTCATAGATGGTATAGCTGTGATATGTCAACTCTAAAGTCCTTAGGTGGCAGTGGCAAAAGGAATTGCCTTCACCTTCTGCTGTGAAAATTTATATGCTAAGGCTGCTTTCTAGGTCTTCATATAGGAGTTAAGTGAATCAAAATATTTGGGCAAATCCAAGTGAAGCATTAAGTGCTATGTAAGCTTTAGAGATAACCGTACACTGGTTATGTCTAATAAAAATATATAGCTTTCTACTAAGTTTTTAGATCCTGATATTCAGATACAGGATTAAAGCTGTCTGACTAGAAATTGTAAGAGGAATGGGGGAAGGGTAGGTTAGATGATAGCCTGTATAATGAATATCATTATGACGAACAGCATTTTGCCATTGGTCATTATGGGAAGAAAAGTAAAATGAAGAAATCAGTCCTTATTCAACATTGATCTCATGGGTATTAACTTTACATTATTTGCTGAGAGCTGTCTATTTCTCTTCCTTTTTCATTTGTTTTGCTCAGTGGTAATTCATTTCTTCGTTGCTGTGTTATACTAACTACTTCATATGAGATCTGTTATGGATGAGTTAGCTTGCAATGCTCTCACACAAGTTCAGGTTGTCAGTTTCTTTTTGCTTCAGTAGAAGCTAAGACTTGTCCTACCATAGACTGATAGCAAAATATGTAATTTCTGTCTGATTTACACATTTTTTGGCCAGCTTGTAGCTACAAATGAATCTTTGAATTAAAGTATTTATTCATAAGTATTAATTCATAGACAGTATTTGACATTCTTCAGTATTTATCTATATGTTAGAACTGTAATACTAATTGTACTTCAGTTCCATGGGATTTTCCACGAGCTGACCTTTACAATATAAGCCAATTAGGCCAGTCAGAGCATTCCTCTGCTCTTCTGAGAGGGGTGGAATTAGAAAATATCTTGTTACAACTTTCTAAAAGAAGCAGAAAGCTCAAGAATTAGTGTTTGAAGTCCTCCCAGCTAATCTCTGTGGACAAGAGACTCCACACAATTAAGTTACACATGCAGTTTTAAAAATCTAATCTAAGTTCCTCTGAAAGACTGTATTTTCTCTCTCAGTTCTTTGCTAGGAAGAAGTCCATCACAAACACTGAAGGTGAAGCCCCAGGACGCTTCTGAGCTCAATAGTACCTATTGTAATTTTTAGGTTTCCAGCCATTTTAAACACAGAGCTTCTTTTGTGGGCACTTATGGTCTCTCATGTATCAGGGAGAAAAATTCTAGATTTTAAACCTTTGTCTTGTACCACTACATGATCAACATCTAGGAATTTCTATATAGATAAATTTGACTATATTGGCACAGAACTGATGCATTAGTTTTTGTTTTCTAGGATTAGTCAGAGGAGAAAACTGTTTGACTTAGGACTTTTTATAATAATATGCATAAAAGGGTTTTTTTTCACAAGTATGTTTGATTTTTTGCAGTTAGCTGAAACAAAATCAAACAACACAGTAATGCACACAAGCATGAAACTAATCACTATAGAATTTCCATTTTAAAGGTCAATCCATTTGCTTACTTCGCTTACCATTTTATAAATTGAGAAGGAATTTAATAAATAGAGAAAGAATAATGGAATTAGAACAGAAGAAATCAAGAGTTAAAGCCCGTATGTCAAAAATAGTTTTTGGCATACTGGTTTATATTTATATGAAGAATACTTCCGTTCTAAAATACCCTAGTTTAATGAAGGAAGTTTGATTGCAAATAAAATTAATCTAAAACAATAGGCTTTCACTGTAAAAGATAGTTTAACTGATTTTTTCTCTTTAATGATTTATAAATAGGGCATGGAAATTTTATTTCAAACATATAGACTTGATCGGGTAATTTAATTTAACTTTCAGTAATCAATTTTCACTAAAACCAAGAAGAATTTCTAACTAAAAGTTCCATCCGGTTTTCTATCCAAATAGAAAGACACGGAACACTTCTTGGTAAAATTTTTATCAAAACAACAGATGAATCATTCCTCTGAAGAATCAGAATTCAACTAGGGTGCTATATTTATCGGAAAGGAAATTGAATTTTCTTTTAAAGAGGCATTTTTTCAATTCACATTTCACCTTTTTGCTACCGCTCCCTCTTTTATTATTTTGTTTGGATGATTCAACTCACTAGCAATGAAGATGACAGTTTTCACTGATTTTGAGGCCAGCTGAGACAATTTAGTTAATCTTCTCCAAATTCTTGATTCACAGAAATTCCATCATTTGTGTTCATTAATTAATGCTTGAAGCTGAAGTTAAGTACACCTTCCAGAAAAGCTCCTCATGTTGATTTTAGGACTACTGTTTGTACAGTGTCTGTCACAGGCCTCAGTTACAAGTCCCAGTAAATAACAACTATCCCATTCAAATTGGCATGTTACTTTGATGTCAGCTTTGTGGCACCGATTTCTGTAACATTATGTTTAAGTTCACTTCCAGGTATTTGGTATTGTTACTCTTTGTTTTCTAGACAGGATTATCCTCTAGCTGATTTGTGGCACTCACAGATTAATAAAATTTCTCCTTAATCTTCTGTTTGATAAGCTAAATTGATTGAGATCCTTGAATCTCTGCCTGTAAGCTATAGTTTCCAACTTTCGGTGATGCCTGGGCTCTTTTCCAAACCCGGTTTAGTTTCTCAAGATCCTTCTTGAAATATGGACACCCAAATTATGAAACATATTTCAGTAATGTTCACATCAGTAGCGTAATAGTTACATCCTGAAGGACAACATTATCCCAGGTTTCTCATTGGAATTACAATTAGCTATCACCATGATCATAATACCTTATTTAGAGTAATTGCTCCCTGGGGTAGAGTCTCCTGTCACATATGATTGCCTGCACCTTGGCTTTAGATGTAAAACCAGGTATCTTGCATCTGTCCCCTATTGAAGCACATAGTGGTTTACCCTATCTATAAATCAAGTTACCCATATTGCTTTGTATTGGTGATCTGTCCTTATCATGACTTCCTCTTCCTTCACTAATGACTTTCTGTGTTTTCTTTCATGTCATTAACAGAAACATTAAATGGCATAGTACTAAATTTGATTTAGAGAAGTAATATCATAAGCGATTCAGAAAGTTAATTTTTTTCAACTTGTTTTTAAATTCTTAGTTGCAAGCAAACTGCTTGTTGAGAAGTACAAATCTTCCTCACCCTTTCTAGTTTCACAGTTACTCAGTTTGACTGTGAAATAGCAAAATTAGACTTAAATTGGTCCAGTATATATTGTGTAATTCACCCTTTGCTATAAAGTTTCTTTTTCTACTTGATGGTATTTTTCCATACATCACTTTAAGATTAATTATGTATTTAACTATTAACACCGTTAAATCTTAGAGTTTCTATTTTAAAAGGCAACTATGAATACCATGCCAATGTTTTAAAGTAGCAGTAATACAGAATCTCTATTTTAAAACATTGTATTATTGCAAATACACGTGATTATATTACTCACTTTTAAAAAAAATTAATCAAAGCTATTAGTGTATTTAAAGCTAAGTATGTATTATTTACTCAATGGTTTCCCTTTTCAAGTATTGCATAGTTCTGACTGTTTCAGCTTCTCTAAATGTACCATAAGAATCTTATTCACACACAGCACTGGCTGGTAGCCGTGAAATACACCCAGGTTTGAGACCCCCCTGCAGAAACAGTCACATACCCTTTGAACAGTCCTTTCTCAGAACTGCAGATCCTCTTTTGCTAACTCCTGCCACCTCTGATGCCACCTGGTGCTGCTGGTTCTGGTGAAGGTAGCAGTAGGAGCACCTGCAGCAACAGCGGCAAGGCTGCCTGCCTTAAATCTGTACCTTGACTTAGATGCCTATTTTTTATCCTTGCTGTGGGGTAGATGTACAGTTGGCTTGTATGCTTCCTTGCCTGTGTCTTTCTGTAAATAACTGTTTCTGAATTCTGGCAACAGGAAAATAGTGAAAAGTAGAGGGAGCTAATTTAAAATAGTCTAATTAATATGTTTTCCGGATAAAAATTTCTTTGAGATGTTTTCTGATGAAAACCCACATAAATGTGGTTAAAAGCCATGTTTCTGCTAGCATCCACCGTCTGTGGAAAGTATGCTGCCCAGTCCATGTCTTAAAACAGCTTAACAAAACCAGCAGCTGACTTAAATCAGTATTACAACTGGAATGGGGCAGGTGAATTCTAGTGATGAGCAATAGTTTCCATGGGCTTCCTTTGGGCATCACAGAGAATCCCACTGCCAATGGTCCTTCAAAGTCAGTGAAGTTTCCCTTGCTATTTTCAACTTTACATATAATCAATCTCAGAACAGTTTGGATCTCTAATGCTTAAGGTTAGGAGTTTTGCAGCCAGGATTTTGGTTCTGCCCATTACAGTTTTAAGCTAGATTCTGAAAACTTCACCTTAGTTATGATTTCAGACATTTTGGTCCATTCATGCTGGACTAATTTATATGATCTAAGCACAAGCTACTAGGATTTCTCCCAGACTGTTGCACTATTTTGCAAAAGGAACCGGAAATCTAGAATCACATTTGAGCTTGCTTCTCTGAGGAACAAAACATTAGGACACCAGTGCTGATAATCCCATGAAAGAGGATGGGAACGGCACAGGTTTTCTGACTGCTACTTGACAATAATCTTATTACACCTGACCAGAGAAAGTTACAAATTCTCTCAGATTACATGAGTAGAGTGTTTTAGTAGGGTAGTAGAGTATTTTCTTCTTTTTTGTATGCCAATACTGTCAGGTATTACTTAAATACTAAACCATGCAGCTGACTCAAATTCCATTCAAGTGCTTTATCCAAATTGCTATGGCTGTTACCTTAAAGTGCATCTTCTGAACACTATAAATAGCAAGCCTTGTTTCTTGGGCTACAATTCCTTTTCTGGTCTTCACACTGTTCTAATGGGAAAATTAGCTATAATATGAGCTTTTGCTCAAGTGAAATTAAAGACATTATTGAATTTTCTGAAGAAAAATATCTACAGAAAAGCCAAGTACTATCTTGGCCTTTTGTTAGAGGTGAAAAATGTACCTAGCAATGTGCATTCTTTCAATTTTCCAGCAAAGGAAGTGTGCTTAAATTCATCTTCAATTTTCTTCATATTACCTGAGACACTTCTGATAAATGTTAGGGTCAGGAAAAGAATTAGAGTTCATCTGTAAAATAGCTTTGAGGCTTGGAATGGACATCCCTTAATCTCTGCAGTGATCTATTCTTCTTCCTTATTCCTAGTAATACATGTCATTCACAAGCCAAATCATTCTTTCTTCTTCTTAAACGTGATATTGCAGAGTTCTGGTTAAGATTAGATGCCCTGAATGACTAAGCAGATTATTAGACTCTCATTGTACAAAGTTAAGTCGTGTTGTATTTGTTTGGGAAATTAGTCTTAGAATCAGGGCCTAAGAACTGAAACCCCTTGAGTTACAGGTACCTTCAAGGTAAAGTCATGTATTAAAAGGTAAAAAAATTAGGCAAAACCAAATACGAAAAGTGGAAATCTGTGAACACATTTGTCTTGGGAGTTATATGTTAGGAAGGCTAGAGTGAAATATTAAAAAGTCACTGTACTAAGCTTAATTAGCTAATTAAAAATAACTTTGTTGGCAGATTTTAAATTATTGGATTATTGGTTAAATATAAAAATTCAAAATAATGAGCATATGAAAAATGTGCTATTATGGCCAGCTTTGTAAAACTTTTTAAAATTCATTTAAAATGCTTTGTGGTTTGTTTTTTTTTTATATTGAATACAAAAAAAATATCCTCTCCATGGAGTCCAAGGCATAGCACCATAAAAGAGCAAGAGTATCTTCACTGTAGCGTAAATCCTGGAATCATTAACATTTCTAGTGACTCATGCAGTGTCTTTTCTAAACAGGAGAAAAGCTGGGAAGCTAAGGTACAGACAGAAATACTACCACTTGAAGCTCTGTTGCTTCCATTAATTTTAATGCAGACTTCTGGTTCTTCACGGCATCTCAGGCAAAACATTTCACAAAAAACCCCCTTCTCTTTCATCCCAATTTAGGAAAGCCCTGGCAAGGTGGCAATTCTGGAAAACTTTTGTCAGCTGGAAGCCATGCAAAGTATGGTGTAACCCATCAACTGCCAGAATCCTCAAGCCATGTCGTTCCTGTAGACAAGGGCAGCTTGTGACAAAGTTTTGTGTAAAGATGACAGACGCATCATCCTGGCACTTTGTAACAAGAACTTCAGAAGAGAATCCCATATCAGCGGAGGCTGAAAGCCCCAGAAAAGAAGAGAGTTTCATGACAGTGCTCACTTAACACAAGCAACAGATTAGAGGCAGGTCAAAGGAGATGACAGAACTGATGTTTTGTGCTTCTTCTGTGTAGAAGGAAAGGAATTCTAGTGATGTGAGGGAAAGGTGCAAAAGCTAAGGGTATCCAGAGTGGGTTTATGAGAGAGGTATTTGAAGTACCAACTGCCAATAATCTCTTGGAATTTAGGGTCATGTGTCAATAGGTGGAAACAGGAGTAGGTTTAGAAAAGCTGGGATGCGTAGATTAAATTATGTGGTCTAGGTTGATGGGAAGAGTTCAGGAGGCCACAAGAGGAATAATGGAGGTAGAAGTGAGGAAGGTTCATAGCCAACAGGAGATTGGGCTAAAAGCATGAACAGAGAAATTGAAGGCTCAGAAATAAGTATTTCCTCAGTATTACCTTTTCTACTTAAACTATTCCTGTAAGATGCTATGCAATAGTCGGTGAAGCCCTCTGGGTTAAGATCTCCGTTATGAAAGTGTTTTACACTTTGACTCAACAAAATGTGTCTCCCAAGTACTTTACATGCCCTTCTTTTCAAGCTCATAAATATTTGGAAGAGGCTGACACCTGACTGGTTAACCTGGAAAAAACATAAAGTTGGTTTAAGTGTAGATGAATTTTGGTAACATTTAGCTGAAAACAAGGGGTAAATCCAGATTGGTAGATTAGAAATACAAGCCCAGCTGATCAAGTTTCTCTTGTATCCTTGAAAGACTAAAAACTCAGCAATAATAGGTGAGTGGGGAGTGCAGGAGAGAAGAAATAGTCTTGACCCATACAAAATATTTACATGCTGATGAAGAAAAAAGAGAATTTTACACAAAAAATCAATTTGTGTTTTGTTAAATACATGCGAATAACTGACAATATCATCTACAAAGCCTTGAAGAAATAAAAATTGTAGAAACAACATTCCATAGTTGTTAAAGTATAATAAAGAACCTCCTGCCTAGCAAAGGCAAGGGCAAGAAGACCTTCAATTTGACATACGGAAGCAAAGGTGTTAACATGCTTAATTAGTGCATTTCAGCAGATTTCATTCTGAGTCATTCTAATTAAGACAGTGAAAAGGGAAGCTGAAGATGAGTTTCTGGAAAAACATTGGTACTTCAGGAAAACTATTTCTTTTAAAAATACGCCTAAGGAAATAGTTTGATTTCTTTAGTTTTTTGTAAAACGACATTCTTCCTAAACTAATGTTGTTGTATATTGAATTTTATCTAGTTACATTGAATTGTGGAACACTATTTGTGTCCTGTAAGTGTAAAAATCACTCTGTAAATGCATTAGCTACCTTAGTGAAACCCAGAATAGCACTGCTATTTTAAAAACAAAAAGCTCCCTAAGGTATCTTACATGTAAGAATAGAACTACCTATGATGACCACTGATATATCCTATTTTCAGTTCACTATGAATGGCCACAGTAGAATGATTGTGCTCAAAAACTTAAAAAAGTTCAACTCCAAAGTAAGGCTTAAAGCATCCTCTAATTTTATGGTGCAAACCTGTGCTGAAAACTTTAGAGAACTAAAATATGGAAAATTCCAATATTTGGCAAACCAAAAAAGCTTGATTAACACAGTGAAGCTAACATGCACATGAAAAAAATTAGAAAATATCTGATTTTAGATTTTAATACAGATCAACAATTAATGCAAAATGACATAAAACCCAGACAAAGGTACAAAATATCATTCTGTACCTTGCCAGATGCAAAAGTGCCTTCACTTAGGCTCATGTTTATTTTAAGCATTTTTTTTAACAACAGTCATTTTAGAAAAAGATATTACAAATGCCTTACTTCTGGACATGAAGAAATACTACTTTATAGAGAATTACAGTTTCTCTGACTTGGCCAAGCACTGTCATTAGTTTTTCACCTGTACTTTTCTTCTAAACTAGTTTTGTTTCTTGCTATCTTACTGGGGTTAGGAATTCTGCAGAGTAACCTTGTTGCTGTTGCATTCAGTTTTTGAACAAGAGTGATTTAATTTTATCTCCAGGTGTCTTTAATCCTCTTTTTTTTTTGTGTGGTTGCTTTAGTCTTAGACAGTGAAATAATGTATTTGATCTTCTGGAGAAGTCAGCCCTGTGACTTATCTTATCTTTCTCTGTTTGCATGACCCAAATCCTTCATAATACTCTGTTTGCGTCAGGCTATGTTAAACTTTCTGTTAGAAGAAACTGGGATCCTCAACACACTTGATCATATTAACCTGTCAAACTGAAACAGATGGAAAACAAGTTCAATGCACATGAACAGGAGTTCAATCATCTTTGTTAGGAATTATGAATGAAATGTGGCAGCTTTATCCAACTCTTGTAGATAAGAATGAACTCAAATCTTTCTTGGCTTCTGTATCTTGAGAGGCTCTTCTGTTCAAGACTACATATATTTGTGTGAGCTATTAAATGGTAGAGAAACACTTCATATTCAGCTAAGCTTTTTTCTAGAGACAACAGCTTTGTATTGCCACCCAGTAAATTCCACACTTTGCTATTCCTTACTTCTTGTCATTAACAGTAATCCTAAAGATGAATGCAAAACTAGTTGAAAGTGAATTAGAGTATCTTAATAACTCATAACTGTTTTTCACTAGAGAGGTTTCTTCCAGAAATCCTCATGAGTAAAATAAATCCCTAAGAGAATCATAGACAGAAAAGATTCTCCTCCATTTGCTTAGAGGGAGTGACGTATGGAAAAAGGAAATTGTGCAATTACTCTTCTCAGAAGTCTGTTAAAGCCACCAAATAATGTTGAAGCTTTACCTGTACTTCAGAAGTGTCATTGCTTATTTAAAAAATTAAATAAAAATAGATCAGTGACTGTGTGATGGTATAGCTTCATCACCTATGAATGATGGTACAAGTGGTAGCCCTTCCCTTTTAAACAAGATGTGATAGCTGTTAAAAAACCCGCATTGGTGGTGTTCTTGATGGGGCCAATTTCCCTGTGTCTAAAACTTTAAAATTAAATTCCACAAAGCTATGAGAGAAGGTTTTCCTACCTAAAGTGTAAGCTTGATTCACCATGGATGAAATAAATAAATGTAATGAAAGTAATTTCAGTATCTCCTAGGTGTTAGGCTATAAGCTTAATTATGACAGGTGCTAATCCACAGAGATAAGAAAGGTATTTATTTTTATTGATTTTTCTTTCAAGTAGCAGGCTGTTAGCTAGTGGTTGCTGTGGAACCTTTGCAGGGTTTTAATCACAAGTAAGCTACTACTTCAGCCCTGAGACTGCTACAAGTCTTCTGTGCTATCTCTCCTTAGGTGTAGTAGTGGACAGACCCACAGGCTCTTCTATCAGTTAAATCTCATCATTCCTGAAAGTGGTCACAGACCCAAAACAAAGAAAGGCCTGAGAGGGCTCTTCTGCACAGGTAGGAAATCTCCAAATGTGGCAGGCAGTCTTGAGCTACAGGATGGGGTTGGGAACTGCAGCCTGAGGTAGGAATATTGCTTAGCTTCACTCTACAGCTCCAAAGTACCCAGAGATGGACTTACAGAGAAATACATCGGGGTACATAATTACATGTAATGTTTTCATGGAATGATAGCTATTCTCACAACAGTCCAAGTTCTTCACATTCAGTAGTTATGTGACATTTTCTGCTTCTATTTTGTAAGAAACATTTTTCTTAGTGTTGCCACCGTGAAAAACAGCTGAAATACATGACTATGGTGTATTTTGGCTGGCCTTAAGAAAAACTCACTCTGAAGCAAAAAATTAAAAACACCATTTAAAGCTTCATATTTGGGAGCTTAAATTTTCACTTTTGGATACCTGGATGTGGCCAGCACACATCTCAGAACCAGGCTAGGCTTCTGGAAGGGCACAGCACAAACACCTTTGGACAATTGGCTTTCTTGGCATAGAAATGCTAATGAATTTACTCTGGTTCACAGAAAGCAAGGCTCCAGTCATCGTTGTCTGGAAAGACATTCTGTTTCATCCTGGTGGATGATATTTCAGCCTTAATTATCTTTGCTGCTGTCACATCCCAATTTCTCAGGACAATGACTCAGGTTTGCTGATTCCCCAGTCAGGATTAAGGTGAAATGACACCAGGGATCCTTTAACTCACAAAACTCAACTTTTATTCGCTCACAACAAGAACTGGCATGAAACTATGTCAGTACACTTTGTGACAAGTGCTAACGATACATCACCAAACATACACTACAGGCCTTGCTTATTTGGGGATCAGTTCAGGGCAGACAATGAGGAGAGCCCTCCCATTGGGTCATGAGGTTCAGAGCAGACCCCCTTGCTTTCTAGGCTCCTTCTCAGAGAGGAGCCCAGGGGCGGCTGGATCCACTCCTAGTCCCAGACTTGGTCAATGGTTTTATGTCTGAAGGGATAATGTGTGGGGATTAAGGGGAAAGAAAGAGAGAGAGAAAAGAGAAAGATTTCACTGGTCCTGGGTCCAGCTTTGATCCAGTCAGCCGAGGGGTCCTGTATCGGCTGGTGTGCGCATGTCGGGCTTCAATTTGTGTCCCTTTATAATTTTCTTGCCCCTCCTTCATGCAGGCACTCGAACTTATTAGTCTAATTAGGTGTCATGTGCGGTTGTGCTTTCAGAACCCTCTGGAAATGGGTCCGTGGGCTTGGGGATCCTCTGGGGAGTCACTTCTCCCTCCCTGCAAGTACGGCTGTTCTTTGCCCTTTAGCCGTATGTGGTGAGGTGCCCTGCTCAGCTATCAGAAGAGGGAACTGCGCGTCCTCCGACCTGCCTGCGGTCCGTTGCTGGGCAGGGTTCGTTGTTCTGCAGAGTGCGGGTTAAGCAGAACTTGCCCCACCACAATGTTTGGGACATTAACTCCTTCAGTCTCTGACAGCCACTTCTGAGGGCGGACAGAGGCCATCCATTCTTAGGAAACTATCCGCACCAATTCATATGACCATTTCCACTTCCATCTCAATGCAAGGTGTGCTTTTTCTGCCAAGACTTCTAAAACATTATAGGATACATATTAAAAGGGAAAAAAAAAAAAAGAAATCCCCTACTACAAGACCCTGTTGTCCACACATGTTATTTTTTCCTCTGGAGAGCACATGAGAGAGACCATGAGACACATGTGACATCTTACTGTGTAGCTTAATGCACTACTGGCAGCTACTTGGATGCTACGGTGATAAGGGTGGCAAAAGAGCCTATACAGAAGAGATTAGCCAGGGATTTGGGAGAAAGCAAGCCAAGTGGCAATCAAACTGGCTGAAGAAAATAGAGGGAGCACAGAGAGGATTGTACAAGAAGCACCTACCTGTCAAAATGCTCTGAGTATATATTTATCTCTGTTTAACTATTTTCCATTAATCAGACAGCACTGGTAGCTGCAAATTCAAGCACCCTCAGAATCCTTGGATATCAGCTTGTCCCTGTGATCGAATAGCAGTAATTATCTGTCATGGTACAAGAGCACCTGAAAGCTGTTTGTGTATAGCTAGAACACTTCATGCTATAGTAGAAAAGCAAAATTGTATCTGCTACTTGAAATTGCTGGGTGAGATTTTTTATTACTACCTCTGAGATATAACAGTTCTTCCCCCCTCTCCCCCAACCCCCCTTTCTTCCTTTTCTTTTGTGGCAGATAGACCCCAAAATAATCAGGAATCTGGATTGCAATCTGTAGGACATTGTCTTCAATGATACATAAACACTGAACAATAAAAAAGAACATTTATTGCTAGCTGTAATACTGTGAAGAACTTTATCTTAATATGATAAAGTCATATAATTATCCTTTGGCTTCTATTTAATTACATGAGAAAGTTAGTACTAAATGCTGCACCTTAAGAACAATGAGTTAGGATTTTCTTGTTTATATCCTGAAAATTTTCTCTGGGTATTGTCTGGTATATGAAAGCCACAAAAGAATCACAAAAATAAATAAATGAAGCAGCAAGATTTTTAAAAGAAAGAAAGAGTAATGTAGAGTACAACAATATATATGAACAGCTGAACCTTGTTCTCAAATCTGATTAGTCTTACATCAGCTTGTAAGTAATAGCTAGTTCATATTTTACTAAAATTTTTTTCATGCAGTGATCTTTATTTGGGGGCTGTTTTGGCTTATAGAAGACTAATTTTAATCCAACCACAAATGGACCCCATTCTCTCTATTACACTGAGCATACCTAAAAAGCAGATGCACTCTTATTGTCTTATGTTGCAGGCTGCAATATGGGACTGCTTTTGCAAAAAGCAATCAGAGAACCAAGACATGCTATGTCTACTGTAGTTTTAATTTTAAATATGGATCTAGATACCTATAAGTTTTTCTGGAAGACTTTTTTGATAATAATTTAGCACAGAACTCTATTGAATCAGAAGTTCAAAAAAACCCACCTCCCATGGAGTTGATACCGTTCACAAGTTTCTAATGAAGTTTAGGAGTCTAAGTCAGCAGACAATTTTAAGGTCTCACTCATCAGTGAAGGTGCCGTAATTAATGCCCCAATGTTTCTTCCTCCTGTAGCTGATAGGAACAGAAGAGAATATGTCAAATCATCATAAACTTTTGTAACAAAAGATATTAGAGAACATCAGAACCTCAGCTAACACCTTCCTCCCTACAACAAAACCATAAACTGGAAATACTAACTTACATGATGAATGTGCTCCTTGCTTTGGAAAAAAAAATAATGAAGAATCCTCAAAGGTTTGTAAAAAAAAGAAATAAAGGGCCTTTGTAAAGATGGAAGGGCCTTTGAGAGGTCATTTAGTTCATCCTCAATCCCTGAGAATGGATCAGCCATCCCTAATTCCCTCATTACCTGCTCTCACAAACCTTCAGTGATGGAGACTCTGCAGGCTTACTGGACAGTCTCTTTCACTGCCTCACTTAACAAGTTAAAAGTTTTCTTCACATTTAACACAGATCTTGCTGCAACTTAAACCTATTACATCTGGTCTCTACCCATTTTGGACATTAATAGATTATTCCCTTTGCAACATCTTTTTCATATCAGAAACCTGTTGCATCCCCCTCAGATTCTTCCTTTTACTAAAACAGTGCAGCTCTTTCTCTTTTCTCATAAATAATGCCTTCTAGATCTTGAGACAAATGACCTTTGCTTTTTCTTAGTGCACTCCAATTGGTCTACATCTTCCTGAGGTGCTTCTTGAAACATCAGACAGGGTGAGGACTTACCAATGAGAAATATTACTAAAGAATTATTCCACCGGTCTGGCAAACACATTCCAGTACAATGATCTTCTGTGTACCTACATGGCATTAAAAGGTTCCTTTGGCTTGTGAGCCATAATAATTCCCAGAGTCTCTCCTCAGAGCAACTACCTACCCAGTTGTTTTGCATTTTGTGAACCAGGTTCTTGTGAGCCTGATTACTCCTACCTCTTTCGCTGAGGGTTTTTTTTAATGTCAAGGTTTTTTTATTCAAACCATCTGCAAATATTATTTTGAATTATAAAATGTGCTCTAACTTCCCAGATTTGGGTTGTTGGTAAATCTAATGCTTTCCATTTCACTCTCCACATTGTTAGTAAAAACACTGAACACAAAAGACCTCACCTGTGACACATCTGCTGAACTTGACTACATGCTTCCGTCCAGTTTGACAGTGAACTCACTGGTATCTATTCTTCAGATACTGTTATCCGATCGGTGCTTCACTGCAGATTGTATGTCTTCATCTTCCCTGTGAAAATATCATAGGAGACTTTGTTAAGAGCCTTACTAGAGCTAAGATACAGAAGAGAAGACAGGGTCTGCTACAGAAGGAAATCAGATAGGTTTGATCTGACTTGCTAATATGAAAACAGTTGGCTGCTATTCATCTTTTTCTTATCTTCTATATGCTTACAAGGATTAGATACCATTATTCATTCTAGTTGTTTTTTCATGGGATTGACATTTAGATGCCTGACCTATAATTTACTAATTCTCTACAAAAAAAAAAAAAGGGGGAAACTTTTCTCTGTGTATATATATATGTATTTAATCTTCTGTACCATGCCTACTCTCACCTTAATGGTTCTGAAAGTGCTCTGGGGTCTTCTAGGATAAAGTTCATCAGGCCCAACTCATGTGGCAACAGCTATCTTGCCATATGACCATATAAACTATATTCTATGCTGTAGACAGTTCTAACCCCCATGTTTTTGTGATAATCATACCTTAGAAGTGTTCCTTGTAGGCATATCCCAAAGGTTTTAAAATCTAGTATCACGTCTTTATGGAATACATTTGTAAGATAACCCATCTAATTTTAACTGTTTTTATAGTTGTTGCAAGATTTAGCTCCAAAACAATCCTCCCTGGTTGTGCAGTGGAGTCATAGCATATGCAACACAGACACTCATACCTAAATTGTCCTTAAGCTAGCTACTGATAGTGAACACAGGCCAGTCAGGCGTTAGTGCAAGTAAGTCAAGCCTGCCAGAAACCCCAGGTACATACTCTGACTACTGATTAGAGCTGAAGGTTCTGCTACTACATTTTCCTTGCTAATTATTATCCTTGTCAGTTAAACTAAAGGATACAGTAGGTATGCATGCCAATGTTTCAGTAACTCAGCTGATATATATATGTGTATATCTGCAAACATCACAGTCGTATGTACCTTAATAAAGTAGCAGTGCTGAAGGAAGAATCAATAGAGTTAAGCTGCTTTCTGTTTATGGTATTCTATTGGCAATAGACTGTTATTTCCTGTAATTCCTTCTTTATGTGTCACTGTGAGAAATTACTTTGTGGCAGTGTTTTATTCTTTAATCAGAAAGACTGAATTAAAATTGTTCTTTGCATTAATTATCTATCAGACTTGTTGGATAGCTCAGATTAGTTACTTATTCACTATATTTTAATTTACTGACTGCATAAATATGTAAATGCTTAGGGCATAAATTTAATCCACTTTAGTAGATATTTAGACCAGCAAGATATATAATCGTATACATACTACCAATATATATAATAATTTTAATATACAACTCAAATGCATAAAAGCAAGACATATGAAAGCAAACAAATTAGTTTTGAAATATGATACAGTATCTAAGTAACTATAATCACTCACTATACATTCATGAAATAAAAATTAAACATGCAACATATTAGTACCATTTACTGTTTTCCTTACTATTGCCTTACAGTTCACTTTGTGAAGAACATTTTATTGATTGAAACTGTAATGAAAATGGTTTGGAAGCCAATAATACAGGTTCCAGCACTGAAATGTTTTGGAACACCTTTGTAGTCCATTTGCTAAATCTCAGGCACAACCCAATATACAGAAGGAACATACATGCACAGAAATGCTGAAGCCAAGGAGGAGAGCAGGGAGGGGATAGCAGAACTGGAAGCATATTCCAGGTTCAATTTAACATAATTTTAAATTAGTGCTGGAGCATTCAACTAGAATAATGTTTTCAGAAGCCATTAGTGTACTCCAGTGGCAGGCAGAGGACACCCTGAGGAGCCATATGAAGCAACACCTTCCCTATTTTGCCTTCAGGGCTTGGTGCAGCCCAGATCTTCACAGTCAGATCAGAAAAAGGAAAGGGGAGGAACAAGGAGTTAGTTTAAGCTGTATTAGGACAAACTTTGTGTGAAGGGTGTTTGAAGCTGGAATACAATATTTTGTCTGCTCCTGTCCTACACCCTCCAAATCATTCATTTCCTCCATGAACAGAACTCACAACTGACTGAACCTGGAAAATGCTTGTGGAGTTATTAATCTGATTTCTTAATTTTGTACCCACAGTAAAGCAATCTGCTTGATTGCCAAAAGACCTTTTTTGTTCAGCTGAATTGGGAGAGGGGTCAGAGAAGAGGAGAAGAAAAAGTTTCAGGGAAAATGAAAACTGTGCAAGGCAGAAATAACAATTCAGGTCAAGTTAGAGTTTGTTGGGAGACAAGTGTTTGGTTTTGTCTCATGGTTACTTAACCTTTTTTCTTAACTCCCACTCTTTGTTAGTTACTTATTTCAAAAAGAAAAAGCCATTTCAACATGAGAAGATGAACTATTTCTTTTTTAAAAAATGTCAAAACTATTTCAAGTGTTCAGCTGTTAGAACATTTTAACATTTTTGAATACTCTCTTTTCCACTTTTTTTGGATGAAGGTATTTGCCCACACAGTCTCTTTAGAACCGCATGTAATTGTGGATTTACTATTTGCTAAGGAAAAAAAGCAACAACCCAAAGCTAGCTGCTATTGAAAAGCACAAGATTGCCTGGGTAATAATTATTTGTTGCATTTGTGTGGCTTTAGGCTTTACATCTAGAGATTACTAGGGAACTCCTCTTTTTAAACCAAATTCTTTGAGATACCTAGAAATCTTGTGGATCCTGAGGATTTAAATTGCTCACATCATTCTTTTGCTTTAGAAAAGAACCAAGTTTGTATTCTTGATAAACAGTACACAAGAAAATACAGAAGACTTCAGTTAGAGGTATGTTCCCAAACCCTCAAAGATTAGGAATTTTTAAAAAAATCCTTCTCTTATTAGAACACCATCAAAACATTTCATGGGCAATTTTTTGTTATTTTTAACTATCAAAATAGACACAGAAAGACACCCCATTTTATAGCAGTTCAGTGGTTAGGTTACACGTGTGGGAAACAGCCCTGTCTTTTCTTGGTACCCTCTATTGGATCTGTTCAGCATTGCAAAAAAAATATCAAGAGTCGTATCTGCCCCTGGCTTCTCCCACACCCCGAGGTGAACAATCTAATTAGTAGGGTAAAGACAAAAGAGAATCAGTCTGTCTCTCTCTGTGTTTGACATATTAATGAGACTGACAGTTTGGGTGGTGCACAGGTTGAGGGTAAATATATGACTGCTGAGGGAGCATGACTATCCAGTTATATTAGTGGTACTTGGGTGAAGGAAAACTACAGGTTTAGGATGTGAAGTAACCCAGTCTGCTAGAACATGACTTCACTACCAGCCCAGGGGGAAGACTCCCACCTACTGCGATCTGAAACTTGTTTGTATCAAGTAAGTGTGCGATACAGCTATGCCCATACCAAGCTGAATCACAGTTTGCAGTTAATTTTCTCAGTAGCTCTTACAGCAGGTTATTTTTTAATTAAACCTTAAATTAATTCTCTCTCTTTTAAGATTAATTAGCTCTCGCTCCATGCATTGTGGCTGGTTTTTTTCTTATAAGCAAAAGCTCTGCTAGTCTCAGGCTGTTTGTGGCTATCCCAACATGACATTCCACGTCTGGTCATAGCACAATGCCTAAACTTTGTCAAACGGAGGAGTATTACTTTCTGTATGTAAAGAAAAGTTAGTCTGCCAGCCTTTTAGTGCTATGGGAAATATATGTGAAGAGAAAAACTGTTCCCTCCAGAAACAGTTTTTTCCAAATGAGTCTGGTTTGCCTCTTCACTTACTGCATCCTTTGAGGTGCTTACTGCTCTTCTAATAAGGATATCAACTTCTTTGCCTGTCATGCCTGGAGATACCTGCTGAGAAGGCTTGGTTTACTTTTTAATCCTCTTTGTCAATGCTGGTGCCAAGATCAAATGTTTGTGCAAACAACTCTTCATCGTGCTAATGAGAGACAGTATTTAGCTGGAACTCCTTTTTCCTTTAAAGTCTCAGAAAGTTGCACAAGGATTTTGCTACAAACCAAGACCCCAGCAACAAAAACCTTTACCTGTTGCTGTAGCTCTGGGGGATGTAACATTTCTGTAAAAAGTGCTCCCTCCCTGTCCTAAGGATCCATTGGTAATGACCTGGCATGGGTCAAAATCATGACTCCAGTGAGAACCGAAACACTGACCATTCAGCTACACCCACTTCTGCCACAGCAGGCAGCGGCAAAACACTGTGCCAATATACTGTTGAGATATCCTCACCCCGCCTCTCTCAAATGCATCCATTCTTGTAGAGGCAAAATAGCAATAATCAGTGCTCAAAGCATTGAAGAATAATGATTAGAAATAGGACAGACCACAGCAGGGGGAAATTTTTTGATTTCACTGCAGTCCTATCACAGCTTCTCAACAGCATCCAAACATTAATGCATCAGCTTTTTCAGTCAGGTTTAATTTTATCTCAGCTTTTCTAGCTAGTAGAGGGGACAGGATGTTGCTGTGAATAGTTCAGTAATACATATATGCAGGATAAAACTGCTCTGAAAAATAGATACTAAAGCAACTTCAGGACACTGATGAACTAACTAGAAGTTCAAAGACAAACATGAAGATTATGACAAACTTCAAAGATATTAATTAGGAGAAATTTTAGTTAAAGGTCTACCACATGTACCATGGAAAGACAGACTGAAATACCAAAGCACTAAGTGCTGTTCATAGACGCAAAGGGAGAGACAGGAAGAAAAGGGTCTGGTAATGCAGTGGCTGGTTTCCAGGATACTGCTTTCAGCTCTAGTATTCCCCATTCCTGAAGGATGGGAAGCAGCAGAAAGGGGTCTAGCAGCAGGGAGCATGCAGAAGTGGTCATCCGTAGGCTGGAAACGGGTCTTCATACACAAGGCTTAAAGAGATCTTAAGGCACTTGGCACATTCATCTCATTCAGCACATTTCTCTGAAACACCTGTATTTTGAAACAGCTAGATATACAAAGCGGTGAACTGGGTGGGTCTTTGGTTTGATTCACTGCTGTAATTCCAGCGTTCCTACAGGATGTGCAAAGAGCTGTAAGAAAGATAAGCTCACACTATCCTAGGTTTATAAAATTCCTGAAATGCACCAGACCCCTCCTCCATTGCAGCAGTAACAAAATCCTTCAGTTCCTAAGTACTCTGATTTATAATTCGGTAATCTTTAATAGTCAAGTGTGTACATGTGCTGTGCATGTGTGGGTACAAAGCCAGGGAGAAGAAAGCAAGGAACACAACCATAGGCCATATGCTGGAAGGTAGCTGTCCATTTCCAGATCAGGCCAAAGGAGAAATACCTACTGTCTTCCAGTGTCAGGACACCTGCATGAACCCTTCGTCAGGTCTAGGATCAGTATTTCTTCACCTGCCCAGGCTGCCAGTCTGCAATCACTATTGCAGTATCACCAATAGGGTACAATATACAAGCTTGGGCAAAGAGGCAGATGATAAGATAAGGTTTTATTAGGCTGAACCCTAATCATGGGATTGTATGCATGCAAGTAATTACTTCTAATCAAAATGCGATCACTCAGTTCAGGTATACAGGCAGATGGGGAGCCCTGGCCTGAGGTCAAACTACCAGGAAAAAAATGTGAGTTTGCTGGACACTGTACAAAATCAAAGCAGGTAAGTAGCTGGCAAAACCTAAAGTGGTCTAAAACTATTAAGGCAATAGTGAATAGTGGGATAAGCTACCAAAGTGGAAGGGAAGTATCAGAAACTCCCATAAGGTGAATAACGTCAAAGTACAGTGAAAGGGGATGCTGGCTTAGGAGGGGTTCTCACCAAGCCAGAATTACCAATTAAGAGCTTAAAATCAGCAAACCCAGGGCCAGTGGGGGAAAAGAGTAAAATGAGCTTGGGCTGATTATGTGTGAGAAGTGAAAAAGGGAATATTAGGCAAAGCAAACCGTGCAGTCGGGTCTGTCGTGGGTCCCTCTGAGCCGCCCTGCAGCCGCTCAGCTCAGCTCGGTCTGGTGCAGGTGGGCGAACCTGCCCTGCTGGCTGCACCCCACGTCTGACCAGCGTCTGCAGTCCAGGAGTCTGGGCTGCCGTCCTGCACGCGAACGCAGGCACACTGTAAAAGGGGTGGTGGAGGGACTGGACCTGCCCTAGCACAGACACGACTTAATAGCACGCTGATGCTACAGGCTTAGCTTCCTCTCCTACTTCTCTCTGCTAAGGAAAGTCAGCAGATTAGTTGCAGTTCAGTTGGGAGCACTTGGCCATCAATCTGATCACTTTTCTATTAACTCTGACCACAGACTCTGAAGAGTACTCAGATGGCAGTAATTTACTCCTTGCTGATCAGAACTGGGAAAGGAAGTGATCACGTAGACACAAAGAAGAACAGGAGCTGGGCCAGAGTTACAGGGTCAAACAGAATATGGCACCTCCGTGGTTTGCACTGCATTCTCACTGCACTGTTGCTGTATTGTATGGCTATATGCTAGGCATCCTTGCAAACTTCCTAGACTCCTGTGAGATTTTCCAGGAATTTGAACAGAAGTTTAATGGTGCCATCTTGGCAGAGCAGACCTTTTTGAGGTATATGGTGATTCTAGTGGTAAA
This sequence comes from Elanus axillaris, assembly GCA_026212715.1. Lineage (NCBI taxonomy): Eukaryota > Metazoa > Chordata > Aves > Accipitriformes > Accipitridae > Elanus > Elanus axillaris. The sequence goes on along the minus strand of JANZLQ010000029.1, from coordinate 80,366 downwards.
TTATTCTATATAGTAAGAGCAGTATAATTTTCCAGTCTGGAGTCTAACATAGCAATTCATTCTGGATATTACAGAAAAAAATACATTCTCTTTGTTAAAGATGATTATATATTGCATGACATTCAGTCTCCAGAAAAGTATAGACTTTTAAATTAAAGCAGAAGTGCTGTAATGGCCAAACATAATTTACTTTCACAATTTTTACCAAGTATTTCTCTGCATCAGATAAGGAATACCTGTCATGGGATTTTATCAAAAATTGGTATAGAATATACATGATTTAATAGCTCACAGATGCTTAAAATGTAGCATCTAGTGACCTTTATTTGAATTATTTCCCTTGAAATTGAATGGTTATTTCCAGAGTACAAACATTTAAATTGAATAATTCTAAATTAAAAAACCATCTGTATAAATCTTTGCAGGCAAAATTTACCACTTTATTCCAGAGTTAGTTCCACTTAAGCAGGAGAGCAATAGAATTCATCTACGAGCAGTCCTTTCAGAACAGCTATACAGGGACTACAGAATCCTCTTTATGAGAAGTGCCAAGACCCAGTATGTTTTAAAACCATGCTATCACAGCACCTATCACAGCACAAATCTTTGCAGAAAATTGAAGAAAAAAAGGGGGGGGGGAATAAAGAAGCAAACAAAAAATCCCACCACTTTCCAAAACATGAGATAGTATGGATGGATGAATGTCAATGACAAAAACCAGATAAAATTTGACTTAAAGAGTTGACTTTTAAGGTTTAGCTCTTGCATCACATTTTTTTCCAAAAGCATTAACTGCATTGCTTATACACCGGAAAGGTTCTAACTCCAACATAATATATGTTTATTTAGGTTGCTAATCCTTAGAGACTGAAACATGCACAGTTCCTTTCACCCTATAATGAAGTACAGCAAAAGAACAAAAGCATTGTTTCAGCATGAATGTAGGTAAACATGATTAGTCACATAGGAGGACAAAAAAGTTCCTGAAAGTTACTAGTGGAGACAAGGAGCATTTGGTGGAAGTAACAAAATTGTTTTGCTCTGGTCCCTAGATGTTCACAGCTAGAGGCAAGATCTTCAGCATGATCTGGTAGAGCTTTTATGCCAAAGGGAAAGGAAGAAGTGATGAGCACAATTGGATTCAGTTTGTATTTTTTAATCATTTCATATATAGATGTTTAAGAATAAATATTGGTATTTCATTAACTACCTTAAAGCTGTACATTTACAAATTTAATATACATAATTTGAATATTAATACCAATTCACCTGCTCTGGACTATATTCTAAACTGATGATCATGAGTAGTGTTGTCCATATATAAAAAGCAATTTGGACACAATCATTCTCTCCCATGGGACACCTCAGTGTGGGAAAAATGAGAGAAAGAAAATTCCACCATATTTTGTTCCTGGAAGTTTTATTCCCATTCATTCTAGTAGGGAAGCAGAATCTGGAGCAAGCTTGATATGTTTTGGATCTCTCATCACTGGGTTCCTGTTCTCTGAAATAAAAGATCTTTCCAAACAAATGAGAGGAAAGGCAGGGGATAAAGCAAGGAACTAGAGAAAAGTTTCTCCTCTTAAAGAGCTTGCTGAGATGGAAAGTTTCAGACAGTTAAAACCACGAGTGTTCTGGGAAAACATGAAGCATCTGGGAGGAAAGTGTTGTACTAAAAACCCAGCCAAAGGCTTAGACCAATAGGAAGATAGTCCTTTCTGCTCACCATGTTCCCTCAATTTGTAATGAAATATGTCTTTCTTTCTCTATCCCTTTGCTTTGGGAAAAAACAGCAGTGACAGTAATGGGTAAATGAGACACTGCACACAGGCACAATTCCTTTAAACTGATACTGAAAAGGTCTAAATGCAATGTCAAAATAAAGGTGCAAGAATCTAATTGTGGTCCTAGAAACAACCTCAGAGTAATGGCACATTACCACCAGCACAGCAGAAGTTAAGAAGAAATAACAGATCTACGGTAGATCTATGCAATACTTTTTTTTCGCTTTACTGGGAAAAGACAATTCCACTGCATGATATTTTTGTCTACTTCAAAATTCGTGCAACATGAATCAATGGGCACATCCATGAGCAAGGAGATTAGCTGAATTCTTTAACTCACTAATTGAAAATGCGTAAAAACTACTTTTCTAGTTTAGTAGCAGGATAGCACACATCTTCAACACGTACATTTCTCTTGCAGGTACAAGGCAGAAGGTAAAGAGACCTATGGTATCTATAGCTCATACTACTGGTACACAGTATTCCCTGGCACTAAAATGAAAGACATTTCTTCTAAGCTGTGTAAATTTGCAGAGATTAAACTCCATCTTTGATTTTTTTTTACTATCCAATCAGCATGCTAACTCATTTCACTCATCTTTATAAATAACATTTGTCTTCCTATTGCCATTCAAATATAATTTACACTAGGCAGAGAGATTACAGACCTTGATTTTATATGAAACATCTTTGAGTCATAGTGAGCAGAATGACTCACTTCCATCATCACTGTTCAGTAAAATGATTCTGGGATATCAAAATTATCCGTTCTGTCTAGTCCACCCCATTCTATTTATTTTCCTTAAGTTTGACTTCTGATGAGTGCTGATTTAAGGCAACATTTCAAGTTTGCCCCCATTGTTTTTCAGACCAACATTTCACTATTATGTCTCCCAGTCTTCCAGACCAGAAGACCTGCTATTTTTGTAGCCGTTGTCAAAGGCAATATTTTGCTTCAGACAGCTTTTGCATTCTGATTCAGAGTCCATCAGCAATATCAATATCAGATCCCACTGGGAAAGAAGAGATGCTTACTCCTCAGAAAAGCTCGCTCTGACAGACAAGGAAAAAGCTTGTCTGATTGATTTAGAGGAACGCAAAATCTAGGAAGTTATCTATGTGGTGTATGTGACACAAAGTTAACTTTAGGCTTAGTTCTGGACTCCCCAGTAGAATAAAGACATGGACATATTGGAGTGAGTCCAGCAAAGGGCTATGAAGGTGACTAAAGACGGAAGTATCTGACATATGAGGAGAGGCTGAAAGAGATGGGTCTGTTCAGCTTGGAGAAGAGCAGGCTCTTATCAATGAGAAGAGGGATCTTATCAACGTGTATAAATACCTGATGGGGGGGGGGGACGACGATGACCTAAAGAAGATACACCCAGACTCTTCTCAGTGGTGCCCATTGATAGGACACAGTCAAAGAGCACAAACTGAAATACAGAAAGTCCTGTTTAAACGTAAGAAAAAAATATCTTTTTTATTGTAAGGATGGTTGAACATGAGAACAGGTTGCCTAGGGAGGCTGTGGAGTCTCTGCTGCCACAGAGATTCAAAATCCAAGTGAACACAGTCCTCAACAACCTGCTTGGGATGACCCTGCTTTGAGCAGGGGCGTTGGACTAGATGGCCTGTGGAGGACCTTTCAGACTCAACTATTCTGTGGTTCTGTTAGGAGTTAACTTACTTGCACTTGATAACAAACCATCCTCAGGTTGTATACTGTACAGCATGTTAGAGGAATACTAAGATCTCTGTTCCCTGAGTCCACATCACTTTTGCTTTAATAACAAAATATAGTTAATGTGCTTCCTGTAACCTTCTTTGGCAACTGTGTTTATGCTAAAATACCTGCATGCCTAAATATCCAAGGTAAGGGTCTTTAATCATCAGACTGCAAAAGGGGGAAACATTTGATTCTTTCTGCAGTATACTAGCAAGCAAAGAAAAGATTAAGAAAAAAGAAGAGTGAAGTCAATTGTATGCAAGAGAATGTGCATTCTTCAATTTCAAGGTAAATAAAGCCTATTAGCAGTAAAACATATCATGGAATTTTGTATGAAACAGATCGGTTTAGTGCAATAATTTTATTAGCAACTTCAATCATGTGTTCATCAAACCCAGTAATTAATCTTCCAAGTGGAAGTGCTGATTTCTGATGCATCAAGCCACAGATAATTTTTTTCTCTTTTAGGAAGGAAAGTAACCTGAGAAGTATCATATGTAGAGGAAGAACAGAGGAAACTTCCCATGCAGGCATGCAGGTACTACGCTGAAAACTGACTGGAAAGCAGTCTTTCTACAAGCTCTATAATTCTACTACTTTTAACTCATCCCACTCCAAAAATATCACTGACTCTGAGTCTTGCATTTTAACAACAATGGCTGAAGAAAAAAAAGAAGGTGCAGCTTACTCAAGTTCTAGCTTCCCCCGTAAGGGCACTGACCTTACCTCCTTTGAAATCCCGACCAGAAGAACAGCGTCTGACCAAGCAGAATCTGGGGCAACAGCAAATGCTTGCATACCTCAAAAATGGTACCACTAGGCCAGATCTTGGAGAATAGACCCATTTTCTCTCATGCATTAAACCTATTATTGATAGACTAGAACAATCTCCTTTTCCCTTTCCTCACGCAAAAACAGAGGCCCAGAAATGTCAGATGCTCATTCTCCAGCTGGCTAATGCTGTTGACACGGCAAAGGAGCCCTGGCCAGGGCAGAAGTAGTTCATTTTCGTCTCTACAAGGTGCTTTCACTATAATTTACATAAAGCCACCCTCTGGCCCCTTTCCTAGAGGCGAGGGAAATAAAAAGCTGACCATACAGGGGCAAAAGAAAATGTAGAAACTGTAAGGGATTTGCTTTTCAAAGTTAACATCCTGGCTAGCCCCAAGGATTTTATGCCCTCTTACTGCTTCAGACTGGGTTTTGTGCTTCCATACCTTGTGTCTTCAAAGCAGATGTTTTCCCTCCAAATAGGAAGCTATTAATAGGTAATCAATGGTATTTCTTTTGCTTTCCCAGAATCTATTCTTCTAAATTCTAAAATTACTTCTAATGTCCATGCTATTACCCTATCATAAATGTAAATTTATCTGTCAGTCCCTCCTTCCTAATGAATAAGTTGTATTACATATAGGAGGCAGAGCATGACTAAATAGTAATCCTAGAACATCTGATTTATTACAAATTCATACCCTTCATTAACATAGAATATTTTGTACCCACAGTCTTCTCCTAGGCAACCTACCTGCTTTTCTGATGCAGAAGGTGGGATAACGGTGTCCCTTCTTCTTGTTAAAATGTACTAGTTTTTCATCCTGCTGTGGCATAGCTGTTGTTTATAAGCAAGCACATAAGGAATGATCCAGTTTGTCAAAGTGCAGCTGGGGCAGCATATTCTCTTCCTTAGATTTTACAACAAAATATCTAAAGAAGTCATACTGATGATGCAGAGAATGTGGAATTTGGTTTACATCAAAGCAATTTATGAAAGTTAATGCATATTGAAAATAAAAAGGCATCTGAGTCACTGCACAAAAGCTATTTTTGAAGTTATATATCAAATATACTTACGTATGATATAGAGAGACTGTGCCAGCTATGGCATGCATATCCCTGTACTGTAATTAATCTTTGCAAGCACTTTCAATCATTTTAGATCTACATTTACTTCTGCCTCACACAGTTGTGGTGTCATCTCAGTTTTCACCATCTGTCACGGCCATCAGAAAAAATTACTTAAAGATCATAAAAACAATTTTTAAAGCATTCGGGTTTTCATGCTTTACAATTTCTGTAGGCCCACACATATAATTAAGGCAAATAGCACCATATTACTGAATGAGAATGGAAAGGTATCAGCAAAGAAGCTCCTGTTTTCATGAGGCCTTTGCTTAACATACAGACTTAGGTCTTGCATCTTTCACATCATGGATCACATCTTACATTTCAAGCTCGTCTTTGTTTATAAAGAAAAGATCCAGTGGAAATAGCAGGGGAGGAAGAAATCTTTTGGCAGATAAGCAGTTGCCAGGGTGTCTTTTCATGCTTCAGCAGTCATTAGGACTCTTACCCAAGAGCTATGCCATTAATGAGAAGTCTAATGACTTCCATTCCTTTTCTTAAAGGATTCAGCATGTCACCAGTATTTATGAGGAGGCCTGCTGTAGCTACAGGGACATTATGTGCTTCACTATATTTCAAGCTGAGATATGCTGAAAATGGAGCATTAGTTTATATACTTTTGGTGTTTTTTTTTAAACAGTCTCCCTTTCCCTCCCTCCTTTGTAAATAAATGTGCTACATTTCTTGCAGCCCAAAGCTAGAGAAATGTCTCCAGGCTTGTCGCCAAATCTGTTTTCCTCCAAATATCTACCAAATCACCAGAAGCTCTTATTAACTGAGTGAACAGAACCTTCAGACAACAACTGTTCCAGTCCCTCCTGGGGATTTTATATCTGCGTATAGTAAATAATTCAAAGTTTGGAGTTCTGTACACTTATTCATTTAGCTTGCTTTATTTTTCAAAGCAATCAATGGACTTAGCATTTTATAAGCAAAATGGTAGTTTCTATCACCAAAAAATTCTACCAATTAAGGAAAAAAAAATCCATCTAGACGGATCTGTTTTCAGATTTCTTCTTGTGACATACTTCCTTTTCAAATTTTCTGAGGGAAAATATTTGTTTTCCTCACCTTCCTGAGGCCATGGAAAGTAGTTAAGGTCCCAGTTTTGCAAACACATACTGGCTTAGTCACTGAAAATGTTCCTACTATCAACAATGACATTGCTTATGTGTGGAAACAAGCATAACCTTAAACATTTGTTAAGACTTCTACCTTGATTCTTTACTGTTTCCAGTTTATCCTCTCGCACCTATGTTATCTACCAAGTATTTTATTTAATACAAGTGCACCTGTCAGTTTAATTTAAACTGTCTCCTGTTATTTGCCAAGTTACCCATCTACCTAAAGGATTAAATATATGAAAAAGAATCATGGAAGTGCAGTGACATTCAATAAGATCAAAACTCATTGAAGTGTAGAAATACCACTGGAATACTAATTCAGGTCTTAAAAAGCTTAAATTCTTACCTCAACACCTTTACTTTGCTATTATTTTTGAAGGAAGCAGAAAGGAGATTCCCTCTTCTTCTCCACTCTTCCAAATAGCTTTAAAAGCACTGTTTATACACTTGCTATCCATTCCATCAGTAGTTGCTTTAAAAATGAAATAAGTTATATTTCTGGGCCAGTTTCATGATCATTTCTTGTAGTGGTTATGCAAGCAATAATAAATACACAAATTCTCTTCCCATCTATGAAATTGCAGGAATGTTATGCCTTTTGTGCAGAGAAAGCTCCTTTGTAATCAGAATTTCTTTTTTATCCAAGAAATGGAAAAAGTGTTCTCCTCTGTCATACCATCCCCATTTCATCAGCATTTTCTTCTTGTGCTCTGTTTTGGCCTCACTGTCTAAGGGAATTGTACATCAGTGTTCAATGATAGGCTTCTGCCTTTTATAAATGTTTTTGACTGTATATTGACTGATGATCACAGGGAGATTAAATGTTCACATCACTTATCTTCACCCTTCTCTCCACTCTAGACCCCCATTCTGATGATCTACTGTGAACACACAGAGTGACATTTTGAGAAGAAATCCAGAAAAAAAGACAGTTTCTACTTGACACAAATTTTGTCAGACGTGCAAAAGCACTACACAGGAGACTGAGACTGAAGTCTAAAAGCATTGTTTGATTTTATGTACAGCTTTAGCAGTCTCTCTAAAGAAATTCAGTTGTTTGGGGTTTTTTATTTTTAATTTTTAGGCAATATTTAAGTTTTGCTTCCAGTAAAAGCTACCTGAAAAATTGTTGAAAGTCAGCTATCATCCCACTTTTTTCAGTGTCTCTTTATGTCATTTCATTGTGATTAAGTATCATGGGGTGGAAAATGAGTCATAGAACAGCACCAAATTAGGTGTTAACATCCTTAGTTCTCTTTTTTTTTTCTCTTGCTGTGACTGGAGTTCTCCTGTTATTCTGTATCTGCCAATACATTTGTGAAATATAACTTAGTTATAATGCAACTATGATGTTCTTTGCATGATACCAAAAACTGGACTTGTGTTTTATATCTTTATTACCTCAATGATGTCCAACTTTTTCTAGCACTTTTAAAACTATCTTCTCATAAATGACTCATAAGATACCCATGCAATTTGAGTGTTTACTCCCCCTAACTAGCCTAACAAGAGTTAGCTACTGTTTAGGAGTTTTCTAGAGCAGTATTTGTCGTAGCTCCTACTTGGTGTGCTCAGGTAATAACAGAACACAACCAAATTGTATCATTAATCTCAGATTTGGTAGAAATAACACAAGGTTAGAAGAACCAATTACAATAAAAAGAAATATTATCACAACCACGGATAAGCGCTAACCTAAACTTTTCTGAAAGATCTCAGTAGTGGCAATAATTCAACCCACTAATGTCCACCAGCTGAACACGCTACCATCAATCAGGAAACTCTCCCAGGACTTCAAGATAAAACCAAATGGTAGGAGCTTTTGTGCAGCTAAAAATGAGGAACAATCTGAAATGCCTGTGAGGGGAGGAGTAATACCTAACAAGTGGAGGCAGATTTATAAAGGACTTAAGGCTAATCAGAGTCTCTACTGGACTCAGGCCCCCTGAGACATTACATCTTGGGGAAATAATGGATGCCATTAAAAATGGCTATTTATTGCACTGTGGTATTTTTTACTTACAGGATTTGCAGTATTCCCTTGAGAAATCTCTTAAATACCATGGAAAATACATCAGTAGTCAGTGGGAATTATAATGATGCTTAATGTAGGAGGTGCATTGTAAGGTACAATCTAAAGCATAGGTCAGAGAAATCAGACAAGGGAAAACCATAATTGTATACAGTCAATGAATCTAAATGACTCTCTAATTATAATGTAAGCTGTTATGAATCTACATCTTACTGTATGAAAGAGACTAATTAGTCACAAAAACCTTATTAATCCCCTATGCCCAAAGAAGGGACATTGTGATGCAAAAGGCTATTTTTTCTAGTCAAAAGCACTGTGAATCCATGCCTTGCAGCTGGAAGTTGTGGAAACATTTCAGCAATCAGAAAAAAATTATTACTCCCTTCATTACACCTAATATTTCAGACAGCCCTCATATTTTAAGCCCTGGGGTCCATAAAATGGAATTTTTCCCTAGTGTAATTTTTATTTGTCACAGGACTCTCTCTTTTGTTTTGTATGATTATTTTTAATGCTTAACTTCAAGGAATATCCGGTCATTGCCAACATGCATGGGTATATGTTTATACAACTCTAACCAGTAGATCTGAAAGTGGTTTTACAAAGCCAGGAAAATGAGGCCCAGAAGGCAGCCCAAGGGAGTGAGTGCGGAGCCGGTGGGGAGCAGGCTGCCTCGTTGTGCTCTGACCCTCAGAGCTTTCCAGAGGGAGGATTTGACCTTCTGTTACTGGCATAAGCAAGTACAAATATTTTAGCAAGTACAAATACTTGCTAAATAATAGAAATACTAAATAAGTACAAATGCTGAATAAGTACAAATACTTGAGTGGAGGCATGCGTGCAAATCAGCAGGTCTCACGCGTAATGGCTACCCTTCCCTCTGTGTGCCTGTAGGTGAGTCCTCATAATCAGGCCCACTAGGAGAAAAGAGCAAGAAGCTCCGCTCCGTCTTCCATTAGCAAGCAGACAACCAGTTCCCTTACAAGTATTTTTTCACTCGTAGAGAGGCAGAGAGTGAGGGGAAATGCCCTGCTTCAGAGCTAGTTCATCAGTATGCAGCAAATGTCTTTGAAAGCCATTGCTGCCCATAATAGCCTTTTAGCACGTAGAGCCACTGAGAACCACGCTGCAGTAGAGGAGAACAGTGGAAAAGCCTTAGAGAAGAGATTACATTTCTGCAGGAGCTGGAGCTGATAACTAGGTGAGTGACCAAAGCAGTCCAGGTGACAGTTTACCGCCTTTGGATAATACCCACACTTGTCAGATCTGACACCATCACAGCACAAGACTCGGGCATGTGATTTCCCATTTCCAGTGGACAATGTCAGCATCTTCCACATTCAACTGGCTTACTCTTGGGCGTCATGGTGAAAGACTGCAGAAGATCTGACATACGAATCCTCACTGGTGAAAAAAACTCCTTCTATAATCAGTTGCTAGTAATCTCCTCATTACATGATTTTATACAAATGTTGATGTTAACTGGCTACTTGGCCCCATGCTTATGCCAACTGAGAGTCATGTGTACAGCCTTTGTGTCAAGGCAAAGTGTTTGTGAAGTACATCCCCTGGTCAGGTCTTGTACAAAAGCTGTTTCTGACATTGCAGCAGTTATAAAATTGTCTTTTCTGTTTACAAAATCTAAACCATTTTTAACATCAAAAAGAATATGGATCCATGGGAGAAGTATCTGTTCATATGTTAGAATGTGAGTGGTATCTCCCATTCAATTTACTGAAACATTATTTTTTCAAAAAAAATGTTACACTAATATGTTTCTATTCTGAGCTTACAGCAAAGGTTTAGAAAGGACTTCCTATAAGATGCTTAGTGCCTCTTCCGTGATCTGACAGTGCCATCATTACTGTGATTTAGAGAAATGAAGCAAAGACTAATCTTTGCATAATTAAACTAATCAGGGCAAGCTTCACTGGGGGAGAAGGTCCTTGATGAAGCATTTTACCTGTTTTGTGAGAAAAGGAAATTTTTAATCTTCCCCCCACCCCCCCTTCTTCAATATTCTTTGATTAATTAATTTGATTTCACAGTATTTACATAACAGATGTAATGGGATTTTTTCCTAACTACCCTATAAAAGCGCTTTTCATCCTCCCCCACCACAACAAATAGCTTTCAACTATTTAACAGAATTTAAACAACTCTCAAGTAGTAGAAAAATCTGTTTGCCTGATGGATGTTCATAAAGTTACTTGCACAACTATGTTTACAACTACAGCTACTGTGCTCATAACTCAATTTTCCAGTGCCCCTTAAGTAGAAGTTCACCTCTTACAAAAGAGAATATTTCTTACAGGTCCCAAAACCCAACATATCACATGTATTCTGAGAAGTATATAAAATCATAACTTTCCTCCCATTTCCTTTGTTGTATAATGTTGAAACTACAGTCACCTTATTTTTCCCTCATCTTCTGGGATGAAGGGCAACTCCTTTAAAGTCTTGCACAGGAAATAATAGGAGGGTAAGAAACTCCACCTCCAGCGCAAGCCAAACCTCAGCAATGGTTAGGAAGGATGTGCTGAGGATGACTGGCAAGTTCAGAGAGCCTCTGGCCATGCCGCCCTGGGCATCGCCAGTCTCCCACGGAAGGGCTTGGCATTGCTCTCCTCTCATCTGGGGCACTGGCTCGCAGGCTGCGTGCAGTGTTTGAAGGGCAGAACAGAGGAAAAAGACACAAATCACCAGTCCTCTCAGCTGTTTGGGGCCATTTACAAGAAAATAAAATAGGAAAGTGGATTTAATTCTCAGCTTCAACTTGGCTGTGCTTTCCCCCAGCACTGGTTAGAAGTGGAGTGCAGGTTGTCAGTGCATAAACATATCTCTCTGCCTTGGTCAGGATTAAGTCTTACCATCCACCCACAAATTCTACCTACGGAGAGCAATACAGAGGTACCAAATGGTGAGAAATACCTTCAGTGGTAAAAGGAAAAACAAAAGGAATGATAATTTCTCACTGAAATTAGCAAGTCTGTTTTGTTCTAAAACAAACTGAGCAGACTCAGAAAATCTACCTCCTCAGAAGTCCCCCCCTTACGACTGAATTCTGGCAGAGATCACCTCTAATAATAAATCTCCAAATATTGACAAAAGTTACCCTTAAAAGAGTCAATGTCAACTCTCAGGACATAACACATGTTCATGTGTTATCGAATCATGCAACTATTTCACCAGAAATCCAAACCTCCCCACTCTCCTGTCAGTATCTCATAGTAATTACTCCTTCCAATAATTGTTCCTTATAGATTCACACAAGGTAATTTACTATCACTCATGTCATCCTTTCTATAGTTTTATAACTTCTAGATTTTTTTATCTAAAAAATAAATCAATATGATTGAAAAATATTTGTATAAGTATTTGTGATTATAATGCAGTGAATCACTGGTTTTACCATGCTACCTGCTCTTTAAGCAAATTAAGTATAATATTCACTACTATTTGTATCCTTAAGTAACTGGAGAGAAATTAACTTTAAATAAATTAAAATAATTAGCTCATTTCTGTTACAGCTTATTCATATTGATGACACTTTAGATTTATGATGTCGTACCTCTTTCAAACCTCGGAAGACTAGTTTAATATATATTAACATTTTAAATGTGCTTAAAAGTACAGGCAAGCACTTACTTCCCTTTCTTAAGCTTCAGGATATCCTCACTCTAAACTTTAAATATTTCCTCCGAGTATATTCCTCTTTTTAAAAGAAAGAGTCTTTTGTAAATACTTGACTCATTGGGTTGGAGATTCGAAGAAAATACAAACATGTTGTGAGCTTTAAGGACATATTCCTGACAGTCAGCTTAACACCAACATAAGATTGGAGCACTGTCTGCTTAATGATGCAAATACTAGTAGAGCAAAGGTAAATATCATACCCAAGGTGCTACTGAAATGGTATTCTTGTCTTTCTCTTACAGTTTTGTATTTCACTCCATATTTCAAGGCTGATCATTGTTCTGTATATATGTATTGGGTAGCATTTACAGAAAATAAAAACTGTCAGGTGTTTCCAGCATTGTGGAAATTTTTATCCTACAGGTTTCATCCAGCTGTGTTTTCTCTTGGACTCATCATCACAATAAAGACCACAGGAAAAAACAAGCACAGTTATTCACTGCAGTCACTGATTTTTTTGAGAATTCATACTTTTTGATAGCAATTTGCAATCATTAATATATGTATTTTTCTAAAGCAGTAGTGTCTGGAGCTAAGACCTGAACATTGCAACCAGTTCAATACCTGATTCATTTCAGACACACAGATGAGTAGAAAATCTCTTATAAAGAAACTGAATGTGTTTAAATTTAAAATTATTTCACTAATAAAATAGACTTTTGCATACTTCACACACAGAGAAGAACTAAAAGTATAGCAAGAGAGGAGATTTCAAGGTAGCTGGACCCAAAGGTTTGACAGTGCTCTTTTCGTCAGCTCAGAATGGCAGAGCACACCAGTGGTGTTGGAAGCTCAGACTTTTCCCCTTTGCCCTTTTATCTTTCCAAAAGTATTTATGCCTATAATGCAGTAAAAGGGGTGGGGAGGAAGAGCAACCTTTTTCTTTTGTAAGAGACAGGTTGATTGCTGTCTCTTTTTGAGATGTAGTATGTGCAGAAATGAGGTCATTGTCTGAAATGACTCCCCCATCTGCTCTGTTTAGCCTGTGAGTCATACGGAGTAAGCAAAAAGATTATATGAACCAGAGTTAGCATGGAACTGAAAAAATAGAATAGCACAGCAACAATAGAAATTACTAGCCCACAGTTTGCCCTCTTCCCCTCTATTTGCTTGCTAGCTTGGATGCATTAATTAAGAAAATAAATTGGAAACAAGGCAGTGAGAAAAAGTAGAATGTCTACTTGTGATTAAAGCAAGCAAAGAAGCTATCTCAGGAGAACCATGGCAGTCATGATGGAAAGTGAATGATTTCAATGACCTATTAAGTTTTTTAAGCATCAGGAAGAAATATTAAGGGTGTTACGAATTTCATCAGGGGTGAGATAATACTAGTATGTCTTGTCTGTGCAACAGACTAGTGTGCCTTCAGGTCCCTAGAAATAAATCCCAAGGAAGTTACATGCACTATGTACATGGTGAGTGGTGACACAGGTACAAATGCAAAGTGGTAACATAACAGCATAGAAAAGGTATCAACATAATAGTTACACCTTGCACTTAAATCTTTTTCTGCTGAAAAGTTTGATAAAAAGGAAGTTTCTTTATGTGCCTTTCTTCCCTATTGATATTCAATACTGATTTGACAAAGTTCGCAGATAGACTGTAAACAGAAATGATGTCTTCCAAAATAGATGGTATTAAGATTCATTGAAGACAACATTTAGTTTCCTTTCAAATTTTTGGGTTCATCTACAGAAGTAGGTCAAAATATTCCACAACTAGTCCACGATCTAAAAATGCCACTTCAGATGTTTTTTTAACTATCTGTGAAATTGGGTCTTAAAAATGCAGAATAATTTTGGGCAGAATGAACACTAAATAAAAAAATAGGAGTAGATCAAGGCTTGGATGAATCTTTTGACCACAGAGCTACAGATTTTTTGTCTTTCCTTGCAAAAGAAAGTCTTTAATATTGCACATTTGTTGTACAAGATAGACAGCTTTAACAGGAAAAAAGCCCAACCTGAGATGTGCTTTTCTGCATGACCCTGTGGGTGCCTTGCATGGTCTTTACATCTGCTTTAGGAAGAGAGAAGAAACAGCTGCTCACAGGCCTTATGCAGCCAAAAGCCAGGAGCTGGAGGCACCTTTGCATCTACCTGAGCAGGTCAGCCGGCTCCCCTGGGGCTCAAAATGAGGCCGAGCTCAGCACCCACAGGGGGAAGCTGCCGCCATGCCACTGAGACCCAGGCCCGGACACCCGGGCCAAAACCCAGCCCTCGCAGTGCCGACGACCACATCTCACATGGGAAAGGGTGGGTTGCGATCCAGCACGTCCCCGTTTGAGGGAGTGCCCGATCACTGACCCACTGCCACCAGCCTTTGCTGGTGGCACATGACTTGCCATTTTCGTGTAAAAGTAAAGTTTCAATGTGTGCATTTCTGGCCACACTTATAACATCTTCATCTTGGCAGCTGAACCAGAAAGCAAGTGTTGGCACAGACTTAGTCATCTCCTTTTTGCTTTCAGTCTTAAATGTATTGAAATATTTCTCAGTGCACTTTTTCAGGGCCGCTACTGAAGGCAAGAGAAGCCACGAACAGCACAGGGGAAGGTTTTTTCATAAAAACATAATACCCATCAGACTTCAGAGTTCATCAAGGAGCAGCCTCAAGCAGGAGGGTTGTTTATTTAGTGCTTTGAAAGGGAGGGAGAGGGAGAAACTAATGCAAGGATCAAACAAAATGAGATGTGCAACATTCATTAAAAAATAAAAGTGTTGATGAAAAACAAGATGGCTTTTTAATTGTAAAATATTGAATATACTGAATATAACAGATGTTTTTTGTTACTTGGTTAGTATCTTGTGGGCAGGACAGAGAAGGAATAGAGAATTTTTCATACATTTAATAAATGCTTATTTACTAAAGCATTTATTAAATGTTTAAAAAAATCAGTTGCCAAAACCCATTCTTGGTAAAAAAACCCTATAAGCTCACTACAAATCAAAGTCAGAGTCAAAATAAAGCCCTTATTGTTGCTTAAAAAATAAAAATAAAAAATAAAAAAATGCCAACTCAGGTAAATTTCTAAGAGTTGTTTGGGTTTTTTTAAATTCAAACCACTGTTCAAAATCATCTCTCACCTAGGGCTATATACTCCAGCCCCTTGCTCTTCTGAGAAGAAAGTGAGCATGCAACAGCCAATACAAAAACTAATAGCTGAACTCATCGGTTCTAAGTCATATAAAAGTGTGATTCAGCTTATATTTCTAGGATCTGAATTTGCATTTGGAGCTGATATGAATCTTGTTCTTACAAAAATAACATTCCTCTCAAGTACTAAAAGAAAGTTAAAGGATTTTCATTACTGCCTTAAACCCTAAACCTGCAAATTCCTCTGTGTTTGCTCAACTTTGCTAGCTGGCAGGGAGACCAGAAGTATAATATGATATTTCATTATCACCAGTTGAATAGCTAAAATGCAGAAAACCTGTAAGCAGAAAGAGCTAAAGCATTTGCAGTTAAGATCCATTTAGTGACTACATCAATCTGCTGAATATTAAAATTTGTAAAATTTTTCATTTGCTTTCAGTTAACTGCAGTGGTAATGTTTCTGCAGGTAAAACAAGGTCAGATGGAGATAGCTCCACTCACTTTATTCTTTCTCATTTCACCCTAGGCCCATTCTCGTAAGGCATATCAAAATACACTAAATTAATAAGGCTGATTCAACAGCTACAATTCTAATACCGCAAAAGCAGAACAGTAACCACTGACACAGCCAGCTGGAGCGTTGGCTGCAAGGGATTTACATCTATGATTACAAAATGCTGGAGAAAACACAGATCTAAACAAAAACTTCTCCCAGCCAAGACAGTCTTTCTGTTTCTGATTAAAACTCCATTGCTATCTTTGCAATCCCAAATGCTAGTAACACTCACCCCTCCTCGAAATTCTGCTGGCTCATCCCCACCCCCATAAATGCTACAACCCTTATTGCATTAGTGACCCCTAGTTTGAGAACTGCTGCCCAGGTCTTTCCCTCCCTTGTGCTATATTTGTATCTAGTCAATGAATCCGAAATCCCCCGCTAATTACCATCTAAGCTGTTATAAAGAATCTACGCGTGTTACTGCACAAAAGAGGATTACTGTACTTTAAACTTAGCAAGGCTTGGTAATCCCATGTGCCATAGGACTGGACACGATAACGGATGCAAGTTTACAGACAGACCTTTGGGCATCATTTCCTTAGCCGCACCGTTTAGTTGCTACCACTACACTTTGCTTCTGCTGCAATACCCAAAAAGTCTTTGTTCACGATAGCTGTGTAACATGCTGAGGAGCACATGCAAAAAAATAATACAAGTGCATACTAAGTAGTATTTTTATTTATTTAGGTGTTTTTAGAATTCTTAATGCTGTAGCATCCTTTCAAGAAGGTGATGGTTTCCTTGATAGTATTTACGGCCTTTTGAAATTCCTCTGAAACCTGTTTTGGAGTTAATGATTTTTGTTTACAGCCATTGAAAAAAAGTAAATAAAGCTCCTACCATAGAGCTCAGATAATGATCTTAAGCCTATGTTTATCCCCCAATCTACATATTTTAGAGATCTGAAATTCCTGTTTAATCAATGAGTAGTTGAAGACAGCATGAGAGTAAGTAGCAAGCACTCCATTGTATTAAAATGTGGTTTCAAATTTGATCCCATAGTTTTAAAATAAGCAAAAAAAGAATGCTTTGATTTGATTTACAGACAGGAAAAAAAACACCTCACTTTTATTAATAACTTGCACACTATCGGAAGTTTACACAGCTCCATTAAGTGGCACTGCAAATCATTTGCTCCCTACATTTGTAGGCCAATTGAAAAGAGCTGAGTTCACAAGGATACCAAAGACCTACATAATCTCTTCCAAGGCTCGTGCCTCTTCCAGAGAAGAGAGGGGATTATCCATTAGAGGAGGTATTATCTCAAGGGTCTCCAGGAAGGAGACTTTTGAGAAAGGCAGTGCTTGCAAGACAAGGAAACATCTACTGTACAGCTAGGAAGCATTGGGAGACAGGCATACAACTTGCACCGAAACTCCAGACTTCGTGTTTATGGAATTAAAATGTTGTTTTGGCAGTATAGAGCACCAAAAGTTGTTCCCCACCTTGTATATACCTACATTTCAGCTCTAAAACTTTATTAGCTTTAATTAATATTCCCTTGAATACAAATTTCCTTTACAGGACATGAATTAAAAAAAAAACCCAAAACCTAAAGAAAATAAGCAACCTACAAAAAAGTCTATTTTAAAGAATTTCCCAGGGTTCAGTTTAAGAGGACATGAAGTGGGAGAGATGGAAAAAATCAATGAATAAAAAATGTTGAGTTACAAACCCTAGGTGACTGACTCCCCAGAACTCCTGGATTTTTCAAGCTTTTGATGACAAGGTAGGTTGAAAAATGACTGATTAAGACAATTACCGACAAAAGGTAGAAAATTTATTTTAAATCACATTCTCAAGAAAAATTAATTGTCAAGAAGCCATTTTCATTATCACTAGCTTGAATTATCATGTCCACCACAGGGCAAGGCCCATTACTCACAGGTTAGTTTAATCAGCTCTGGTAGTTTTGGGAATCTTTTACTAAAAATAGACCCCTTCCAGGTTAGGAGTTTCTTCTCAACTTTGAAGAAATAAAAAATCTACTGGACAAATCCCTTTCATCTGTGACACATCTATCCCAAAACAGGGCAACATAGTACCATGCCACCAAGGAAGGACTTGCTTTTGCAGTTAAATATTCCATATAAAGTATGAATATTAAAAAAAATACTTTTACAGTGCATCTGGAATTAAAAACAAAAGAAAACAAAACAAAACAAAACAGTAGAAAGGCAAAGGTAAGTATTTTACAGATATCTGTCCCTGGATTGAGAACTCTTCTGCAGATGTCACTGTAGTGCTCTACAAAGGTCCAAATTTGATTCAATATTTCTTCACTGAAGCCAACTAGACTGTTTGTCCTGGTACCTCATGGCATTGAAGTCAATGGTTAAACACTTCACCAAAAATTCATTAACACAAAGTTAAGATTACTTCCCTTGTGTCCTCATTCAGCTGCTCTCAAACCACTGAAAAGCAGGAAACAGACTCACGAAAACATGTCCTCTATAAAACTTTTAACTCGCACAAACAACTCAATCCATGCAGCCAGTGGGGCAGTAAACTTCATGAAGACTGCAGAAATGTGTAGGCAGGATTGAAGTGAAACACCGTGGACCTCCGCAAAAGCACTCCATTGTGCCCTAGGAGAGCAGCAACACAGGACCAGAGGTTTTTTTTCCCCAGAGGCCATTTAATCTAAGATTTTTGGTGTGTACATAAAAGTTTTGCCGTTAGGAGAAAGGGTGAAAACTTTCCATGGCTTCCATTATTTCTCTGCCCTCTTTATGAAACTTACTTAAAATTTCTAGATAACAAGGTAACTAAGTTATATAAGGTGTCATGATAGCTGTCTATAAAGGGACAGATTGTATGCTTTTGCTTCTTGATTGAATCCAGCTAAACTCTTTGTCCCAGCAACTTGTGGCTCTAAGTTTCACAGATAAGCTCTTCAGTTACCCAGGAAGTCATTAACTCAAAGAAAAGATTGCCCAGTGGTTCTTTCCTTTATAATGGTTATAGAAATCCAGTTATAGAAATCCACTTCAAAGAAGAAAGGGCTATATATTTTTATATAATACCTTCAACACTCTTATTAATAGGTTTTGTGCATGACAGTATCTTCAATTTGCTTCTGATGGTGTCTAGTTATTTCTCCTGAATGGTTACAATCAAACCTCTCAGGAAGTGCCTGAGCGGTCCCAAATATACTTTCCCTCCATCAGTCTACCTAGCTTTCTCAGCCTCTCACCTTGGCAGTGCTCTTCTGAAATTCCTGTGATGATATGTCAGTTAACATCAATAATTTCATCGTTGTAACAGCAAGTCCATATTTCAGTGCCTCACTGTTCATGTATATAAATCAAGTCTTGCTAGTGTTTCCAACTTCCCTACTGCAAATACCAAGACTGAGGATTCCACATCTGAAAGAGACCATCATTTGCCTGCTTCAACAGTATTTACAAAACAGAAGGAAATCTCAGGGAATTCTCTTTGTCCCTGCTCCCAAAGGGCAAATACATTATCATCTTTTTCTCCAAAGGCAGTATCTGAAGTGGTATAAAGGTTAAGGTTTTGACATCCTATTCTAACTGAAATCTCTCTCACCATTCCTGGCAGAGAACCTGTGGAAAAATTTGACCTTGAGATACCCTTTTTAAAATTATTTAAGACAGTATTTTTGTGATTAACATTATTAACTTGCCTAAGTCAAGCATGCAATAATATATCTCTTCACGAAAAAAGATATGGCTGGTTAAAAAGATCAGTTAATATGGTAAGAGAATCAGCCCAGAAGCATGTTAAGGACCTACTGCACTGCTGACATTCTGCTTAGCTGGGTGTACATCCATGGTCCTTTTCAGTCTTGCTCCACAAAAGGCAAGGGACATGGAGGAGGAACAGATGATGATCGAGCATTAATTGAAATTCCAAAGTGAATGTGACTTTAACATTTTTTTCTCTACATGATGTGAACTTTTTAATATGTAGCTGTAGATTTGCAGCACGATGGCCTAAGGGTAAAAGGGAATCAAGGTTTGCAGAGAAAAGCAGGTAATGGTAGCTGGAAAAAACAAGGCAAGCTTGCAGCTACCATTGCTTAAGAACCTGATAAAGTCAGTCTGAGACAAAAGATTTCCCTTGCTCCAGCTCTATCAGTGCATCTAAGGAAAAGGTATTGCCTCTGCCTACAAATGCTTCTTCCTTTTTCAGCGTGCTGCTTAGTCACAAGCTTTGGGTCAGTCTTTTTTCACAAGTGGCGAAAAGACCTTACAATTATATTCCTACACCATAGAAAATTTACTAGGAGCCAACATACGCTAAAGATGAGCAAGGCTGGAGGAAAAAGAGGTGCATCTTCGAGACACTCCAGTCTTTCTGAATATACCTATTCAGCTGCAGTAGCGCTTTCCCAAAACCTTTCCCCTTTCCCCCTCAACAACAGCGTGCTGGAAACTGCTTTGCAAAGATCTTTCCTCCCTTCCCCCACATCACATTATTCTTTACATCTTCTCTCTTACACTGAGAAAACGAAGCAGAACGAGTAGCCAGTATTTTCCACACCAAATAATTTGTTGACTGTTAGAGGGCATATGGGCAGGACAAGCGCTGCCTTCAGCAGAGTATCTGTGCCCTCTGTCATTATTTTCTGCTCTCGCTGCCCATTCCTCGCTCAAAGCAAGCCCGACTTCCGCAGCCGTTTAAAGGACAAGAGGTTTTTTGTAGCTGTGCTGCAATTCACAATGCCAACACAGAAAGACTCATTCCTTCTCTACTTTTTATCTAGGAATAAACAAAAAAGATGGGGTGGAGGAAGGGAAGGAGAGATGGAAGAGTGCCCCAGCGTTTCTTTTGGTGTGTTCAACGTGCATTGCAATGTTCATGGACTTAACCTATATTATCTGGGTTACCTATATAATATTAAACCATAGAGTCATTAAAATATGAGAGGTTAAGTTATTTTCATTTCTATAACTATAGAAGAAGAAATACAATTATTTTTATTTAGAGTAATTATCCATGTGTGACAATTGCTTTTTAACTGGTATTTGAATCTAGTTGCTATTTTGGTGAGGTACTTATTTTTAAGCACATGGTAAGTAGCCACTGCAAATATTTCTGAGATTTATCTACCATAATCCACTTCTACCATTTACATAAAAAAGGTTTAAACTTGATTTTCTGAAAATATGTTCTTTTTGACATACAAATTAATTTTGGGAGTTCTTTTGTGTGCTGCTTTATTAATAGCCACAGTTTTATAATGTGCTAAAATCATGTATACTAGCAGATGAAAGCAGAGGCATTTAAAGTCCTGGAAACTTAGAAAATCATGTTTCCATGACAAACAAAACAGACTAAAGTCCTTCTCCTACTGTCAGTCATCTCATCAGTAACCTTACTCTGAAAGCCTGTCTGTCTTTCCTCATATTTGCAAAATATTTTCAAGAAGTTATTTGTGCCATGACACGTGGGTGAAAATTCACAATTTCCGATGCAGTTTACTACTGCAAATTAAAGAGTAGATAAAGTTTTAGTGCACTTTGCTTAAAACTGAGGTAAGCTCGGTTGGATTTGAAACAGAGCTCAGCGAAGGACCTACAAACACAGTCACGTGGGGCTCTGACCCCCAGGGAAAGTAACCAACACAGAAAAAGTCCCAGCTACACAATCCTTTTACAATTATTATTCTTTCTTAAATTAATATTTTACAACAATTATTATTCTTGCTAGTTTAAAAATGCAACCAGGTATAACAATGAAAAAAGATAATTACAAACCTGTGCTATTGTCTTCATTTTCTCTCTAAGAAAACATGCCTAGCCTGCCCCATAAAAAATTTCTCATTTGGTTAATTGTCCTTTATGCTGCCCTCAACTAAGCATTGGAGTATGGATAATGTAGCCTTTAAAATACCTCCAGGAAAGAACTCAGTTGCCTCTTTCTGTAGCATCAATGTTTAGGTAGGTAAATTGCATTCAGTCCTGTTTTGCTTTGAGGGTAAGTGTTTGACCCATTTGATACAGATAGTTGATAAACACTCCTTGTTCAGCCACTGAAATGAAAAGATTTCGTTCCATAAAAGACATGCATACAATAAGCAAAGGAATTAAAAGATCAAAACCTTCACTGAGACAAGGTGAACAAATGCAGTAAGATAAAACTCTCCTTGCTCCAGATAACTTTTGTCTGAAATCAGTTGGAACTTCTTCATGTAAACTGTTACAAATTTTGCAATACTTAATTTGTTATAATATAGAAAACAACATCATGCATCTAGGGAAAAGAAAGGGTATGGCATGCTTCAGCTCTGCCTCCCACTCTGAGAGGCAGAACCTGTTTGCTGCAGAGGTAAATAACAAGACGGCAGCAGTGGTGAGTGGGAAAGGGAGGGCCTTGCCCATACAACACCTGATAGTACCCTCTGACTGGTAAGTGCAGAGATTTTGAAACAGAATTCTGCTCCATGTTCAAGAAAAAAAAGAAGAAATTATCTCTTTTCTTTTTGATTTTAAATACTTTGAAGCCCTATGAAAGGTTCAAAGTATTCTTCCATTTTTTATGTTATCATATAAAGTTGAAAAAAATTTGTGATATTATTGAAATGAAATACTGAAATTGGGCTGAAAAGGTCTGCCATGAAAGAATGATGCTCTCACGTTGTGCCTGTTTCAAAATGGCATTTTCTCAGTGCCAGTCTGTGTCATTGGAAAATGTCCAACTGACTTCAGGTAAGTATATGACTTACCAGAGGTATATCTTCATCTCTGGGATGCAGGAAAGTGGAAGTTATGCACTGGCCCTCAGTCTTGCCCTAAACCAGTGCAACAGTGTGTGCTCTGATACATGAAATACACGGCCAAGCTAGCTTACCTCCCTGCTACAAAAGCACGTCAGGTATTTTTTAGGTGTAAAAATATCAGAACTATTTGTGTTCCGAACAGTACAGAATAGCTTGAGAGCAACAATAAGCTTTGTAAGAACCAACATGACGCATTCACAGCCTTATTTGTTAAATGACATTTTGCAGCACTTAAGCCCACCATCTCTGTTGCAGAATTCACTGGTTTCTCCAGCCTACCTCAACATTGAGATTTTTTTGTTCTTTCACGCAGCCGGCAGTCTGGCAAGCTAATCGTCCTCTGCTGATTCTGCCAGATGTCTGTGAAATAGAAAGCTGCCCACCACCAAACAGACTGGCAGTTTTATGACTGTGACAATTGCTTGTGGCAAAATTATAATTAGTATACCAATGTTGCTATGCATTCTAAATTGGATCACACTGATTCCTGCTCCAGTTTTTTTAGACACTCTGAATATGATTTTTAAACAAATGTGAAAACAGCTGCATGCTGATTACCATTAAAACCATCATCTACCAGAACTTAGCATCAGGCACTGAGATGTTTCTTTCGTTACTCCAAGAGATGGTATAAGTGGTGAAGACTGTGTTGTGTTGGTCCAGGGAAGGCTGTCAATGTTGTTCTTAGAGTTATAAAACATCTTCGGGTGATTAGAGATAACAGCCCATGTAATGTCTCCAAGTGGCTGCTGACATGCAGATTATACAGACTTTTTGCTAAACAGAACACTCCACACAGGGCTGTTGCTGTGATTAAATATTTTTCATATGTGTTTCTATTCCAAGAATTTTTAAACACCTCTAAGCAAAGGAGAGTGGGTGGAGAAATATGACATGCAGAGAAAAAGACATGGAAATTGAACATTTCACAAAAAATATTCTTCAAGAGGTCAGAAATCCTGTGTTTCTCCCTGATTGCTGCTCCAAACTAGCTCTCATTTTACTGCCTAATCCCTGGGAACATGGAAGAGGTGATCCAACTAAACCGATTTTTAGGTGCACGTGCAAGGTGCACACCTCCCTTTGATGGGCTCGGTGGGTTATTTGCAGCCTGGTGCAGCCAGCAGGAGGCCCCACGGTTGTGGCTGGAGGGGGGGGGGGGGACGATCCAGGGCCGGTTTC
>JANZLQ010000029.1:21322-40117 GCA_026212715.1 Elanus axillaris | reverse complement strand
ATTAAACTGTTCTTATCTCAACCCATGAGTTTTACTTCTTTTCCTGATTTTCTCCCCCATCCCACTGGGTGGGGGGGAGCGAGTGAGCGGCTGCATGGTGCTTAGTTGCTGGCTGGGGTTAAACCACGACAGGTGGGCAACATGTTCTGGTGTCTCACCACCTTCAATGTAAAAAATTTCTTCCTTACATCCAGGCTAAATCTGCCCTCTTTCAATTTAAAATCACTGCCCCTTGCCCTGTGACTACCAGCCTTAGTAAAAAGTCTTTCTTCACCTTTCTTATATAAATACCCTGAAGACCTCAAGTATGAGGCAAAGGTGCACTGTGTTGTATAGCAGCTACATTCCTTCCATAAGAGATTCTCACTCAGAAAGCTTAATAAACATCTCTTGAGCTTCGTAACACCCTGGGACATGTGCATGACATTTTATGGAGGGATGAATTGAGGTACAGAAAAATCAATTGACTTGCCTTACATTGACTTTGCATCAAGCATCTATCAGATATTTTGAAAAGCACAGATTGCTTCACCTTCTCAAGGGAAGTCAGAGCTCCACTGAGTTCTACATAGCTATACCTACAGGCTCCTGCTGAGGATCAGACCAAAGCAAAGAGATTGCTCAGTAGAAATGAGACAAACCAACAGAGATTTGGTCCTGGTAAAATTTAGATCTGAGCACCTAATTAATATCTCTAAGATCAGAAGATTGGCCCCATGCAGTACACCTGAACTGTTTCTTCAGAAGAATGATTTCCAAACAAAAGGTTTAAAGTTGAGGTTTAAAAACATGTCTAGTTTTCAGAATATGTTAAAAATATCTTCCAGACTTTTTCTAATATTGTATATCAGTATTTTTATTGCTGCAAAGCTCCAAATTCAATATTACCTAAGCAAATGCAAACATCTAAGTGTACAAGTTATCCATCAGAAGTTCAACAGTATGAATGTAGCTAGAAGGTGATACAACAAGTCAGTTTTGTGTAGAAGTCTTGAATGCAAATATGCATTTTCCAGGTTCATCTTTCTATTGCTCCTTTTGTACTAAATTGCTGGTTGTAGAACAAAGGTGTGTGAGAAAAGGGTTTGACTCAGTATCTTCCACGTTCAATTCAGACGACTTGAATAAGAAATTATGCAGCGTTAATCAAAGTTAACAGTTTCAAACAGTTTTCACAGAAGCTAAATGGGTGAGACTTACGTCAAAATACATTAATACTTCAGAAAGAACATTTTGTATTGGCAGGAATTATGATCTTAAAAGGTGTAGAAACCACACCTTTCTCAGGCACGGTAATCAGTATTTCAAGGACAAGTTAAGCTGCTAAGGAGAGCAAGAAATACTACCTAGTTTGTCCATTTTTTTTGGAGAAGTATTTCCACTGAATGTTGTGTGCATTTTCAAGATAATCTTTTGGGGAAAAAACAGTCATAGTCTCCATGGAAATGATGCATATCATAAATAGCAAAAAAACAGGCTGAAAAATTTGGGGTGGGGTTTTTGTTAGTTGTTTCATTTTGGTTTTGGTTGGTTTGGGTTTTGGGGGGTGGGGGGATGCTTGGTTTTTTACACAGACATACCAGTTTTGTTATGTGACTGTTAGAAATGTTTACAGTCTCCTTTGTGACAACAAGGTCTAGTGGCCCTTAAGAGACTTTCGGCTCTAGGCCTCGATGTACCCAAAATTTTCACATATCTCCCCTTTGCAGATGAATACAAGCTTTATGAGCCATTAACCTCAAGCATTTTATGTGTAAATAATTTCCTTTGTAGAGTTTGTGTTCAAATCCTCTTCCAAAAGGCCACATGAGTATACACTAACTGGTTTGCCTCACTTTATTTTTACCCACATACAAGTATAAAAAAATCCCATTGGATATAGCCTGTTAATATTACAAAAATCCACAGGCTATTTTTAATAACCTATTTTCTTTTTTTCTAGTCCTGAGGAAGTTCTTCACATTTACTTTAGATTTTAAATCCTCACCCTCCTTTTTTCTATTTCATAGAGGCCAACTACAAAGCCCAAGCTAAGCTGCCAGTTTTTGGAGGTTTTGGGGGGGGTTGCTTGTTTTAAAAAGGTACTGTCAAAGACTCAACCAATTTAAGCAAGCTGCCCATTCTTGTGGAAAAGGATGTGCTTCTCTGACACCAGTCAACAAGATTTACCTCACTTTCACCAGAATAAATCCAGTTGGACTTCACTGATAATGCTCGAGGTCAAATGATTTGCATACCAGCTTATGTTTCAGCTGCACAAACTGAAACGGTCAGGAGCAAAACACTGGTTTAGTACTGTTCTTAACATTTAACACTTTTTTACCTCTTACTTGGGCTTGTGACTTCCTTTTGTGCTATATAATCACAGACTGCCTTGCTGTGTTGGAAGATAAATGCAGAAAGAAAAGCTACTGATTTGATATAAGGCAAACAACACCTAATCCTATTTATTTTCTTCCTGAAGTACTGAAGAGTTGGCTCCACCTTATATTCTCTCCCTTCAGTTTATGAAAAAAAATTGTTGCATAAGGCGTGAATAATATTGTTATATAAATATCTTGTAGTATATGAATATGAAAGTGTGTATTTATGGAGTGGAAAATGCGTAAAAAGCCAATTGCTTTCTTCCCCTTTAACTTAGTGGGAGTTTTCTCCAACAGCTTCCTAACTAACTATACTCTTTAAAACTTAAGCTTTTTCCAAACAGATTTGGGAAAAGCTGGCAGAATTCCTCTAACTTTAAGGCCCACAAAATTAGTGTCATTTCTCCCCAGCTTCTTATGTCCTCACAGATATGAACTACTTAAGAAGTCTCTTGCTACCATGCTGCTTGTCAAATTATTAGCACTATATCTGAAATCCAAACCAGTAATGAGACAAGGAGGCCCGGGAGATGCATGCTATAGTAACAATATCATGTTGATGCTGCACTCGAGTATTCCCTAGCTGTTAGAGTAGTGATGGCTAATTCTATGTCGAACAGGATCTGTGCTATTAAGCTGACTTCCCTGTGTTCCTTTATACAGCATTGTGAAAGTCCTTTATTTTCTGGCCGGGTTGTTTTCGTTTGATGTTGCTTTATTAATGTGCATATCCCTTCTGCTTTGCTCATGTGAAAAGCTAAAGTAGAAAGCCAAAAAGAAAACCGCGATAATTACCATTCTGTACTTTTACTCTCTGAAGGGACTGACTGGCATAAGAGATTTGTAAGAGCTTTTTTATCTTTCTGAATCCAGTGTAAGGCAGTTGTCTACTGTTTGCCCATAATTCTATTCTTGGTTGTTTGGGGTTTTTTTCTTATTCTTTTATGCTTAGGTTTTGCCTGTTTCAGAAGAGGTACTAATTTTTTTAAAGAAAATATTTTTTTAAAATATTTTAATATTTTTTAAAAGAAAAGTAAAGTCTGAGGTAACTTAATCCAGTTGTTTACTAAGGCAAGCCACAGTGGTTTTAAGGATGCTCCTTGCTACTTTGGGCAAGGTAGACCTGTCTTCCAGAAGGCTTGCCTTCATCTTTCCCTTCAAATGTTCATGTTTTACTGAGGTACAACAATAAAGAAGCCAGCCTGCAATCTCACCACCTCAAGGTATTTCCATGAATTCATTAAAACACATCTTTCTGAAAACTCAATCATCAAGACTGCTTTTCTTCTTAACAAGACATAAAAATGCTTTTGGACAAAATAGAAGGAAAGAGGCCAAACTAAAAGCTGTGGCTCAAATTAGTTATGAAAACCAAGAAAGTGAAACTGCCTCGGGAGCTCTTTTATGCATGAATTTTATCTCTCTGTAGAAGTATGGATAGCAGCTATTTGCTACAGCATCTATTTACTACAGCAGCAGCCTTTCCTCAGGTCACATGAATTTATTACCCAACAGAACCACCCCCTTACATAACACACTGCAAAAACTGCAGCTCTTCAATGACCCAATGGATATATGCATGGCAGCGGTCAGAGCGCACATTTGCACCACCGTCACCAGAGAAGCTTCATATTTATGTAATTTATCAGCAGAGACACAAATTATCCTTGCAAATGAGAAAAGCCAGAGGTGAGAAAGCCATGAAGAGAAGATAGGATGCTTTAGGTCAATTGCAAGCAACTAATTAAGCTTTCCTTTGATTTCTGCACATGTTGCTCTTTCTTCTTGCATTGAAAGGCAAACCTCCCACAGCTGCTGCTCGACATTGCATTCATCCCAGAGGTGACCGTGGGACCCTTGTACCTCAAGGCCATCAACCCTTAGACCAAGCCCAAATGCAGCGAGGTATGAAAGCAGCCGTCGGTCCATACCACCTGCCTCCGCTCCATGAGCTGAGACAGTGGGTTACCTTACAGGGAGAGGTGGGAGCTGCAGTGGAGGTGGCACCCAACGGGCACCAGGTACCCCGAGAGACTCCAACCAGAGGGAGAGAGACTCTGTGCTGTGGAGCATGCAAGAAGTGTCATGCTGTAAATGACAACTATGTGGTAGTTGCTGTGGTAACCACTCCTTTTTAAAGATCATTTGGCAGATAAAACAGTTATCACTATCACACCCATCCCTTGCACATAGGTGAAGGCTGCAAAAGTATGCATCTCTCACTTTGTATAAGCATTTCTTTTCCTTCCATGAATTCTCACAACTACCACCTCTCCGAGTACTCAAGACAAGTCTGCCGGGAAGGAGAAAGAGGAAGCTGAAGCAAATAGACTGGGTTCCCTGATTTCTCTGTACAGCTGTGAATAACAGTGGCTACTTGGACAAAATCTATCATCCTTTATTGCCTGTTTCTCCTTTCTTGTTTTTTTCAAGCTTATGAATGCATCAATCCTAACTTGAATTACAGCTGAGTTGTCTTGTTTGTTTTGATAGACAGTTATCTTTCATGAGTTCACAGGAAAAAATGTTAGCATATTACAGTGCTAAGAAGCTTTTTTATTTTCTTATTATTAGTAGGTATGTTGCTAAATGTAGCCATACAATTCCTTCTCAATTAAAGAATCCCCTACAGCACAACGAGTCCTGATGCTTGCCCTGCAGAGGACAGATGTGGGACCTATATTTGAACCCGACCCCAGTTCACTCTAAATGACTTAGTTTGGCATGAAGAAACCACTAACATCATTTTGCATCCCACATGATGGAACCATCATTGCAACCTCTCCTTTGAGCTGTCTTTTGGTGTGCTGGATCTGCTCTCC
This sequence comes from Elanus axillaris, assembly GCA_026212715.1. Taxonomy (NCBI): domain Eukaryota; kingdom Metazoa; phylum Chordata; class Aves; order Accipitriformes; family Accipitridae; genus Elanus; species Elanus axillaris. The sequence goes on along the minus strand of JANZLQ010000029.1, from coordinate 34,932 downwards.
CACAAGTCACTTAGAAAAGGCAGAAATGAACTGGCAACCCTGACACAACCACAATCAAAACCACCCATTAAGTCATACAAGGGCACTGCCCATGAACAGGCATTTCTGTTACACTGAAACTTAAGAACAGTGTGTCCTAGAAGAGACTTCGTGATGCACCACAAGCCAACCTAACACAGCCAAAAAGCTCATGGATGGATTGATTTACATATACTATATTCCTATATACACCCATGGATGCTGCATAGTTATTAATGAATGATCACAAAAACCTCAACGCTAGCTGCTATTGCTGAAGGGCAGTTCAGTGTGGTTCACTAGACCTGTAAGCATAATAGAGTATATTACAGGCTCATATGTAAAATGCAGTTTTCAACACTGAGCTTGAGACTTGTAGATTTTTAGCTTACTGACCTCAGGATCTTGAGAAAAGAAAGCATATCTACTGTGCTATGGGACATGAAAACAGATCTGTGTAATGCTCCTTAGTATTAACCAGTATTAAGTCAAAAGGAAGAAAAAACCAAACCAATGATACACTGCTTTTGCCATTAAGAAAATCCAAAGTACAATAAAACACAGCCCACAGCCAATTCTATTTTATTTAGGGGGGAAAAAACGTGGCACAAAATAAGCCAAACATACCCTGTGCTAATCTAGAGAAATGTATTAGGAATTTGTTTAGAAGATATCTTATCAAGCAAACAGATGCGTTATAGCAGAGTTGAGAGTGAGAGTTTGCATACATGGTTGTTCACCACCACCAGAAAGGCAATTTGTGACCAAAACAAATAAATGTCAGAGGTCAAGATGCTTGCAGAATCAGAACTGAAAGTGAGAGTTTGGTAGAACACTAGCACCAGAGCTTGAAATACTGCCATGGTTCATGCAGCATCTATATGCTTACACATGAGAATTAAGAACCTAAGTTATTCTCTGATTGATATTCAGAGAGAGGAGACAAATTTGAACCAATGTTACTACAATTTCCTCATTTTGAAGGAAGGAAAGAAAGCAACTGAAGCTGTTTCTAACCGATACACAGGAAGGAGATAAATGTGCATTCCCACCACCAGTTGTGCCAGTGGAAGGTGGTACCTTCTTGCCAGACCACCCCAGCTACTCACTAGCACCCGGTGCTGGGGATTTATGCCTTCTTCAAATCCCCTTCCATCAAAACACATGAAGACTGCTCTCGCAGCTTGAACCAATCCAGATCGTTTTGCCTGAGTTGGGAGGATTGCTCACTTGCCCAGCTCAGCCGGCAAAAAATGCAGGGGAGTGACACTGGCACAGGGTGGGGAAAACAAGGTGGGTTAGCAGGCAGAGGCTTCCTGCCTGCAAAGTGTTGAGACAAATACCTTTATTTTTTTTCCATCTTAAACTTTAAGTATTTGTCCAGATGAACATCTCAAAGAGTTAATCTAATACTGAAAAACAGTGTTGAGGATTATTTCAGAGACAGAGTATAGCCTATCTTTCCAAAAGGTTAAGGATCTGTCAGTAAGCCAGCAGCTCAGAGGGCAATTTTCCACTCAGGGGAGATGGTGCAGCTTCACTGGCTTTGTCCTTTAATGGTGACCTGCAAGAATCTTCTGCATGTGTGATAGATGATCATTCCTCATCCACTATGGGAGGTGGTTTCCATTATCTTCTTTTCATATGGCACACTCCCCAAGGCATTTATATTATTTCCCCTATATTTGATGACTGTTCTTTTTGTTTTCTAGCTAGAGCTTTTTCATGATCTCAACTACTGTAAAACAGCCAGATACATTAAGTAGGTAAGCTGTGTGGATTTGCAAAAAAAAAAATTAAAAAAAATAAAAAATCCCCAAACCTAAAAGCAAACAAATCCCACAGAACTCCTCCTAGTTCTCCCATTGCTCTTGCCACCAAGAGGCCACAAATCAAAACATCTAAAACAGCAATAGTGCTTTATGTCAATTAAACTTTATTACTCTCGTCCTCTACTCATTGATTTTAATAGCAGAAAATTAATCTGTACTATAAGGTTATTTGGGTCTCTTGCAAAGCTGGGACTTCTATCTTATTCATCTCTTGAATACTTAACTATGTTTACTTCCAATGTAACCACATTTGCTTTCATCGGGAGGGAATCTGGCTTATTATCTCAAATATTATTGCCATAAAGTGATTGCACAAAAATACCAGTGAGAAAAGCCTTCTCCTGTTCATAAGGCAGAGGTTATTTTGCTCTAAAGAACTTGCCTGTTAGTGGAAAAGGGAAAAAGGTAAGAAGCAAGAGCGTCCTCCAAAAAGAAAACAACAAAAAAAACCCTTCAAGAGGCACCCTGACTGTTGCCATGACACATTTGTACGATTAATGATTTCTGTCTACGCTATCCTAAATATCAAAACCATTTCTAATGCTGTTGCTATAACAAAGCACCCTGCTTCTACAGTGGAAAAGACTTTTTTTCCTCCCCTTTTTCACTAGTGGTTCACATACAGCATGCCTTCAAGCCCTGTCAAAGCCTGAAAAACACAGTACTTATTCACTGATGATTCCACTATTGATTCAATAGCATTCAAGTTATTATTAGACTCCTTCTATGGATGCATCATCACCAGTACCCTGCTGACTTCCAATGGTAATGGTCCACCCCTGTTAGACTAAAATTGTCAATACCTCAAATCAAAAGAGTGCTTGAGACTGACTTAGATCAATAGAGTTGATGGATGATGCACAGTCCCACCTCACTTAGAGAGAAAGATTGTTAATATAAGTGATTTTAATGGTGTTTCATTCTGTAGCTCCTACAGCCCAGTCATTAACACTCTGGGATAATTGAGGTTGAAGGATTATTGAAGTGAGAACTGTGCAACTGAACCAATGTGATTCTTTCCCCACACTTGCTTCCAACCCCCATTAGATGTAGTGGAAGCAGAGCAACTGCTGTGTTCAGTCCCTGTCAGGTATGAAGTCATCCAGCTTGGCCTTTTGCTTTGTGACCTTTACAGCAGGTCAATGTTGTGGCAAACAGAAGCAGGAGGGAGGCAAAATGAGGGGTCAAAATAGAGAAGGAATAGGAAAAGAATGGTGGGTAGAAAGAAAAGTCCACCAGCAGCTACTGTGTTCCCTGTCATCTCCCTTTCCTCCAGCCCCCATTTTATTATTACTAGCTGGCCCTCCCTTTGCAGCTTATGACACATTTGAAGTTTCGTTACAACTATTTATGAACGATGCTTATTCTGTAACTGTTCAAACAGTTCAAGAACACATAGAACATCTGGCATCCTGCTGAGCCTGAGAGGTAGTTTAACTAGAATCATGATGCATAAAAAATATTTATTTTTAGGTGGGGTATAAAAGGTAATTCCTGAAGACAGATGGGCTGATAAATGGCACTGTGAAACACAGAATGGCTTCTAATGCAAAACTGTCTTTTTTCTGTACTTAGAGATGATAGACATGGGTTGACTGCATTTAAATACTTGAATTTTTTTTCTCTTTAAAGAGATCACTTAGAATCACTATTTTCATCATAAACTGAGTATTAATGACTAAGTGTAGTGATTAGACTGATCCTGTTGACCATAGGTTAGATGTTCTCAAGCTGTGGAGCTATGTTGGAAGTAAGCAAAGGAATATCTGCAACACCTGGCACACTACCTAAAAAAGGTTTTTATCCCAGGAGACCAGCAAAACCAAATATTTAACAGATTTTTTAAAATCAAGCTTCCCAGATTCAGAGGCTTTATGCCAAGGTGTCTATGAAGGCCTAAAGCACAGCCACCTCCAACCCACAGCCTGCTTTAGTTGCTTTAAGAGAGGCTTTGAATGCTTTGAGCTCCATGGCCTAGTCCCAATTTAGGATTGATGCTCCAAGGCACACAGCAAAAAGTGATCACAAAACAAAACAGATGAGTCCTATGATGGGCATCAACTCCTCTCCAATAGCACTCAGATTCAAACCAGACTGTCACACACTTACTAAATCAGATTGCATAAAAGCATGGAGCTGCCTTTGCCTGTGCAACAGTGTTTCCATTGAGGCACCATTTTAATTTCTCATATAACAAATTCTTATTACAGTACAGTATGAAGTTAGTTTTAAGGTCAGCAAGGACAAGTCCTTTCCTTGCTCTCCTGGTTTTGGCTGCAGTAGAGTTAAGTGTCTTCCTCGTAGCTGGTATGGCACTGTGTTTTGAGTTCAGTAGGAGAAGAATGTTGATAACACTCTGATGTTTTCAGATGCTGCTGGGTGGTGTTTATACTGTCAAGGATTTTTCAGCTTCTCATGCCCAGCCAGCGAGAAGGCTGGAGGGGCACAAGGAGTTGGGAGGGGACACAGCCAGGGCAGCTGACCCCAACTGGCCAACGAGGTATTCCAGACCATGGGACGTCATGCCCAGTGTATAAACTGGGGGGAGTGAGGGTGGGGGGAATAGCCGCTTGGGAACTAACTGGGCATCAGTCAGTGATTGGTGAGCAGCTGCCTTGTGCATCACTTGTATGCTCCAACCCTTTTATTATTATTATTACTGTCATGTTAATATTGTTATTATCATTATTAGTTTATTCCTTTCTGTTCTATTAAATTGTTCTTATCTCAACCCACAAGTTTTACTTTCTCCTTGCAATTCTCTCCCCCATCTCACTTGGTGGGGGGGAAGTGAGTGAGCAGCTGTGTGGTGCTTAGTTGCTGGCTGGGGTTAAACCACAACAGTCTCTAAACCTCAGTCCTCCAAAAAAAGGCTTTTCTCCTGTCCTTTTGGGGACTCTGCCAGCCACTTTCCTCAACACTTTAATGACTTAGAAGACTTAGAGCATCCTTGATTGTGCATCTATAAGAGCACTGCATTGTTAGTCTTACACAGCCATTCAAAAAGGTAGCATCTTAACATACTACGTGCATACTAGATAGTTCAGAAGGTCCTCTCAAGAAAAATTCTCTGCTTCTCAGTTTTCTTTGCTGAATTCAACAGCAATAATTTTCCATAGAACGGCTTGCCTTTTTAGTGTAGTTATAAGATCACAAGAAATGAAGGTCTTCTAGCATGAATATAGTGCTTCTCTCTTCAATCAGCAACAACCCCCGCCAAGCCCTCTGTATTTTATTTTATTTTTGATGTGTGCTTCAGAACTGAGAAATCAAAGTCAATGCCTTTCAAAATGAGGTCATGCATAGTTCCAAAATTATTTTCCTTCCAGACTTCCATTTTCAAATAAAAATAGAAGAGCAGATTTTATTTTTACAGCAGGGGAATATTCTCTGTTCATTCTTCTCTAACAGAAGGGGTTGAGATTTTGTTTATTCAAACATGTGAAAAAAAATCTGGCTCCACAGGGAAGGCCAAACTACAGAAAAATATCAGTTCAAAAGATGAAAACAAGAGGTCACTGCCAGCATCTGAAAAAAGGAAACTGAACAGAGAATATTATACAGCTGATACTGAAACAGGTCCTGCCAAGGCCTGACAGTAATACTTGGCATTCAACAGGTTGCATCCTCAGAGGCATGTAGTAGTGCACACTGGAAATCTCTGCACAGACCTAGAGCTCCAACTTCAGCCTCAGGGTGTTTTATTTCAGTCATAACACAGTAACTCAATTTTACAGTGTACTTTGACATTGTAGGAGAAAAAGTAATTTACAAATAGGAGGACAACATGATGTGCTCCAACAGATAGCCTGCTACCTCACAGATTTGCCTGATCTATTAACTTTAAAGGGATAAGAGTATGGAAACTACAGCTATAATAGGTCTTTTATTCTCTTTTCAGAGTCCGCCACCCATTAACAAAACTAGAGAGGAAGAAACTTTCAATGGCCATAAGACCCACTTTACTAAAATATACTGTACACCTCAACATATCTAACTAACACACTAAGTAGTGGTTGTAACACTTGCTCAGGTCCCATCTTGAAAGAGTTTATTCTGTGCTCTTGAAAAAACATTTATATGGTCTTGTCAAAGCAATGGGCGAAAGCATTCACCAGCAAGACAACTTCCTGCAAGATCTCAAAGTATTTTGATATACTGCCAGCTATGGGTTCTGCTGTTCAACCCTTCATATCCAGCCAACATCATTCCTACAATTATCCCCACCACAGTGTACAGAAGCAGTAATTTCAGTGTCATACAGGCATGAAATATGTTCTTTTTGGTCACTTTAATACTGGAATAAATTGTCTGTAGAGAGCAAGAAAATGAATAATAAAGTTTATGTTTTTTTCTCCATGCAGCTCAGCTCCACCCAAGTGGTGACTTAGGAAGCTTGAAACAATTGTGCCACTACTTTTCCACTATGTCCTTCAATGGATACACCTGAAAATTCAATTTCTGGGAGACAATAATTTCAGGTTGTGTCTTGTTGAGCAAAACAGGGACTAATAGCTTGCAAGAGCTAAATCAAGGTACCTTCCTATTACATTTAGTTCCAGGATTAATCTGAAAAAGGTGTTCATACTCAAGCATGAACTAGGCTAGCATGTAATTTAATGGAAGTTGTCTACTGAAATAGCTGGAGAAACTTACTTCTATACACAGGAGAAGTGTAACCTATAACAAAGATACTGGTTCCCATAACCTCAGCACAAATTTCATGCCAATTCTTTTGGACCACAGAAGCTCCATGGAAAACTACTTTGAACAGCAAGGTACGTACCCCACAGGTCCTAGCCTCCCAGTTGTCCTGACTGGGCTACACTGGGATGCAGTTTCTTACATATGCCCAGCCGCTTCTCCCATGGGAATGATGGTGCTTGGATGCAGGGGAGAGAAAAGGAGCCAGGAGAAAGCTGGTATCTGCTTAATCTGGACAGGCCTTGTGATGGACCCAGCTTCTCCCCTCGTGACATGGAAAGTAAGCATTTTGCAATTTCTGGGCGCTATTTTAAGGATAGCTTTCTGCCTGGTTACTAGGCATACCCCTGCAGTGAGTGCAGACCCAGAAATCACAGAATCACAGAAAAGCAGAACTCAAAAATAAATCCTGTCTCATGGCCAGGTGACAGACTATGCCCAGCCTACTCCAGTCTGACATGAACCTCAGGAGCTTTGATGGCAAAACCTCCACAAGTTCACCAGGCAGCAGCTGCCTGCTGCGTGCACATCACTGCTCTCACCAGTGGAGGTGATTTCCAACATTGAGCTTTCTTGCTGAACTCACAGCCTGTTTCCTCCCATCCTGCCTACAGGGGATGTAAGTGGCACTTTCCTCCCTTCTTTGCAACAGCCCTTTGTATACTGAACATTTGCATTCCTCTCCCCCACCTCAACTAGAGTAATCCTTTCAGCCTTTTCTTAGAGGCCATTTTTGCTACCTGGTCTTTCTTACGCGCTTTGCTGTTCTTTCAGCTCTTCAGTTAGCCAGCAACTTCTTGTTCCCAAACAAACAATGTATACTTGTGAGGCCTTTTCAGAGCTGACCATAGAGTGCAAGACAGTTATCATTCATTTAGTAATGAATGTGTGATACAGGTCAGTTTTATCTTTCTGCTAGGTAAGATATAAGTGAAGCTATCTTTATGTCAGTAAATAGCCTCTATAGAAGTCCTCCTAAGGTGAAATAACTTATAAATATTTTGACTTTATACCTTGTCCTTTTCAGGTACTGCTTCAGTTGCCCCTTAGTGTTAAAAAAAAAAAAAAGCAAAAATTCTGCAAGAGTTTGTAGGGCACTGTAAAGCAGTGAAGGTTTCTTACCCATCTGTTTTAATTTTTTTTTTACTGAAATGTTGGGGCAAAATGGGATTTATTTCATCCTAAGTAGCTTGCGTCTATGTGTAATATTGACAAACTGCAGTACCACACTGATTACAGCATCAGAGTGGGCTATCCGTACATGGGTGAAATGTGAAATCATTATGTAATATCAGTCAAAGATAATAGGCAATTCAAATTCTTAACTACCAAATATCATGTACTATCCTCAAGATCCAGACTTAGACTGTTCCCAACTGCTAGTGTCTAGGAACTGCTAGTTTCTCCTTAGGCAACTTTCTCCATATTTTCAGAAGCAAGGAAGAAGTCAGCTTTATCAGCAAGACAAAAGTATTACTCTTACAGGGATATCATAGAACCCAAATTTTACTAGAGTCCTAATGGAATCTAATTTCTATCATCCCCCTCAAGAAAAGCCCAATGTAAACTTTGTTATATACAGTCTAACCTACTCGACAAATGAAACATTAAATTTAATGGCCCCCATTGCAGCCATGGAGATGCTTGTGCTGTTTTCTCCTTTTGCCATTGATACTGGGCGTTAAGTAATGTTTGCAAAACTGATATTGTTAATACCCGAATAGTAGGTCCACTCAGAGGACATGATTCCAAAAAATCAGCTGAAAAAGTAAGGTTTCATAAAGCCCAAAGCTTTAACTCTTCAGCTCTGACTGGTGCCCTTCTCCTCCCCCAATTCCAGTAGTTTAAGTATTCCATTCCACTTCCAAGATTAATTTTCCATATCCACGCTGGTGTTTTTACAGTTCAATTTGCCTGCTTAGTGATTTCAAAACAGAATACTTTACACTGTTATTTTACTGAGAGTAAAAGCTGGTCTTATGGGATAGCTCATCCTTCTTGCAAACTGCAGAGCTTTGGCCCCCATACTGTTTGATAGTGCCAAAAACTGTAACTTACAGACATGCCACAAATTTGTTGTCACACTTCAAATAGCATCTTATGTTTCGCATGATCATTCCAGGATAGGTAAGATTTTGGGGAGAAATTGGAACCTTTGTGTTGAACTTCAGACAATATAGGAAATACCCACATTGTAGACAGATGCTTATTGTTCTCTGAGATCAGAGACCTGTTTAAGACCTGTTAAATTGAGCAACAGTTTTGAAACACAAGAAATTGTTGCCTATTTCTAAAAAAAAAACTTGGCTACATAGCTTGCAGTTCATTGGTTAGTGATACTTTATTAACATACATTTATGCTAAAGCCATGACAAACATTGCTGCTTGTGTGAACACTGCATCAGAAGCGATTACTGTTCCACTCAGGTGCAGTGTGATAAGGCTTGAAAGAAATGCAAAAGTAATAAGATTCCTAGAGAACCATAAAAAACATGCATCAATTGCTTAAAAAAATTTATCTAAAATTTTAAATACATGCAGAAAGTAGATAACACAACCTTGTAATGATTATCAAATAAGCTTTGTGAAATTGTAAAGCTAATGGCATTGCACATTGAACAGAGACTAAGCAAAGGAAGCAGCAATCATAAAACAATTAACCTTGTTCTACTTCTGTAACTTTTAGGACTAATATTAAAGTCGCTTGCCATTTTAGACTTTTACAGAATAATGAAAGACTATGGGGTATTATTCAAAGAGAAAATTTTGCTTAACTGTATTCCCTTAGTACCATTTGGAATTGGAACCTAGTTTGAGTTCCAATAAAAATCTCATGCTGGTGTAAATGGCTTGTGAGATATTAAACCCCACTTACTGGTCAGGTTATACCTTGTTTGGACTGCTGCATTTAACAGCCACCCTTCGCTTCAGATACTTTAGATAGCTTTGTCAGATAGTCAGACATATCACTGCCAAAAGTGCAACTGCAAGGGAGTTCATGAGTGCTCTGGCTTGAGGGGCTCCATTAGTATTATACAGGAACCAAGGTAGAGGGGAAGCGGTAGGCATGGTATTGTTTGACCTTGACCAAAATGAGTTTAGGAGGCTATATGCAAAAGCATGGATGAAATATATGACTAGTTGCAATAAAACATATTAGCAACTAGTATTGCCAGACTTGGCAAAGCACTTCTAATGCAAAGCACCTGTATGTCCTCAGCTGGTCTCTTTTCAGTATCTCCCCTGATGACTTTGAAGAAAGAACAGATATAGCCTTCATATAAAAACTATTAAAAAAAAAAAAAGGAGGTGCATGGATGACACTAAGATGAAGAAGTAACAAAATACTCTGAAGGACAAAGTCAGCATGACTATGATAAATTGGACAAGCAGTGCAGAGGATGAAAGACAATAAAGAAAGAAGTGATTGATTTCCTATTGCTAAATCTAAAACCCAACTGCAAACCAAGGACCACAACCTCCAAGGACTGGAGTTTCAAGTGCACCAGAACTAAATAGGAGTCCTTCTCACCAAAACCACTATCTCCTGCAGATGAAATTGTGCTGCATTTATGACAGGCAAAGAGTTCTAGTGTGTTCTACTCAACAGTGATGAAAGCGCAACCGAGTCTCCAGTTTTGAGCACTACACTTTAAGAGACAGAAAAATAAGAGTAAAATAAGACACTGAGCTGCTCATTCCTTTTCCTACCAGTGTGAGAGGTTGTATGGCACCTGAAGGACTCACTCCTAGTATACCTGCCACTTCTCCCATGCCTCCAATTTCAACCAGTAGCAGTGATCCAGCTCCATCTTCAGTCCCTGCTCTATCTCCCCATCCTGTCCTGTGTCTTTGATATCTGCATAGGAAGTGTTGAGTTTTATTGTTGAGTTTTATTTTTTATTTTCAGTTCTCATGTAAACATGACTCTACCTTAATTGTACTTTCCAAACTAGAAGTGTACGCTGAAAGCAAGGTGTGCTCCAATTCTGAATACCCCAGGTTGATTCAGCTTATTCAAATTATAAAAAGACTTATGATAAGCAGTGCTGTTAATGGAAAATAAAAGAAATTAAATTGATAAAAAACTGATATTTTGTCCTTCTAGTGCTTAATCTTCAGAATGGTAGTAGTTGTGTATGTTGACCCAAATAAGCAAATAGCAAAAAATCTGCCTACACTACTAGAAATACAGTTGCATTGCATACTACTAGAAAGATAGTTTTGTGTCTAAAATTTGACCAGCACTTCCCGTGGACTGATATTCATGCTGTATTCATCCAACCATGCAATTCAAGTAAACAGCCTTGAGGAAAGAAAAAAATTACCCAAGACACTCTGATTCAAATATTTCAGTGCAGCAGTTTCCCATTCAACTAGATTTTCATGCCTTGGGTCAAGTCCTGTATCACACTAAGTTTTCTGCACTGTTCTATACACCATCAGCATTGTAATAAACAGCCTTATCTTTGAATCTTGTGCCATAGTATTTCATTAAAAAAACCAAACACTTCTCATGGAGTAGTGTTACATTAATTCCATGCTCTAGTTTAAACTCTAGTTTGTAAGAGCAATACTGTGAACCTACATGTTCCCTTACTGCATGGCTACTCTGCTAACTACTTAATTGCTCTAGTAAAAATAAATTTTAAAAAACTGAAATCTTGCATGTCATATGTTAATATTTTATGCTTTATATTCTTCTTGGATATCTTACTATTGAAAAAGCATGATCATAGCATAGAATGACAATAATTCTTGTTATGACCTTTGTCTGGCTTTACTTGAAATATCACATACAACTGAAAAGTTTCTGTGAGTACCGGGGCTCATGGTAGAGCAGAATTCTGCAGAGCCTTTCGATTAACTACATTCCTTTAAACTCAATGACACCCACTGAGTCTGTGAAGCACCGCTACAACAGATGTGTAACATGTACTTCTCTGAACTATAAGATTCAATTTTTAGAATAAAATCTCGTCTATACCACCACAAACTTGTTTGCTTCTCTTTGTGTTTGAGGTTTGGTTTTTTTTCTGTGATGGAGGCAGATTTTGTCCATGAATCAGGGTTTCCAGCCAGAGATGGAGAGCAGTGGAGTCCAAGACCACCATTGCCCTCTCTGCATTCATGTTTCAAGGAACAGATGTGGCTCAGGTATTTAGGACTGACCTTCCCAAACATTTCCAGAAGGAGCATTTGGCTGATTTTCTTTCTAAATTCAGTGTTGATCTAAATTATGGTTATGAGCATCTTTGAAAGAAAGGATCAGAAACTTAAAACTCCACATTAATTAAGTTTTGGAGGGGCCAATGCCCACTATTTAGATGTGTTCATTTTTTAGAGATCTCCACTACTACCACATCACAGTGGTTTGATGCCTCCCTCAGAAGAGGACGGGAGACAGAAGAGTGGGTACCAACCACCTATCCTCCTTGTGCAGAGCCAGCTGGCTCAGTCTCTAAACTGAATTTTTCAGGAGTTAACCAGTAACTCTCCACAACAAGAAAGCAGCAGGTAAGTCTGCTTTCTCCCTGCCCCTCCTCCACTGGTGGGTGTGCTCTCTAAACGCTTGGCAAGTCTGTAGCTACAATATAAAGAACTCAAGATAGCAATAGTTTCACTACCTTCACCCTGCCTTGTATAATTTGACCCAAACTGCCAACACTGAAGGGAGCTTGAGCACGTACTAACCTTGCCATTCAGAACAAGAATAGACACTTTATGAAGGTGGATGCTTACCTTATGATCAGAGGAAAGGGTCTCCATGTCATTTATGGCAGCATTTAATAGTATAATGGTGTCGAAGTTTGAGTCCACCCAGTAACAAAGTCACTCGCTCACACCCCCAGGTTGGGATGAGGACGAGAAAATATAAAGAGCTCATGGGTCAAGACAAGGACAGGGAGGGATCACTTGCCACTTATGGTCATGGGCAAAAGACAGGCTCAACTTGGGGAAGGAACAAAATCAATTTAATTTACTACCAATCAAATAAAAACAAGGATACTGAGAATTAAAACCAAACCTGAGGATGCCTTTTCCCACCCCTCCCTCCTTCCTGGGCACAACTCCACTCCCAGTTCTCTCCACCTCCTCCCCCCCAGCAGCGCAGGGGGACGGGGAATGGGGGTTGGGGTCAGTCCATCACACCTTGTCTCTGCTGCTCCTTCCTCCTCAGGGGCAGGACTCCTCACTTGTCCCCTGCTCCACCGTGGGGTCCTTCCCACAGTCGAGCAGCCTTCACAATCTTCTCCAGCATAGGGTCCTTCCCAAGGGCTGCAGTCCTTCAGTCACAGACTGCTCCAGCACAGGCTTTCCATTGGAGCCACGGCCATCTTGGGGGGCATCTCCCTGCTCTGGCATGGGCTCCTCTCTCCCCGGGCTGCAGGTGGAGATCTGCTCCCCCCACTCCCCTCCCTGGGCTGGGGTAGGACAGCCTGCTGTCTGCCCACGGGCTGCAGGGGCATCCCCTCCTCCCCTCACTGACCTCCGTGTCTGCAGAGGGGCTCCTCTCACATCCCAATCCCACAACTCACTACCAGTTTCCCTTCTTAAATCTGCTCTCCCACAGGTGTTACCACTGTCACTGACGGGCTCGGCCTGGGCCAGAGGCGGGTCCCACTTGGAGCCAGGGAAGCTTCTAGCAGCTTCTCACAAGAACCAGCCCTGCAGTCCCTCCCCTGCTGCCAAAACCCTGTCACACAAACCCAAAATAAATGGCAAATCCAGCCATTTCAGCATGCTGAAGTTTGAATGAACAAGAATTACCATCCAGATTTTTTCAAAATTTATTTCATGGAACTCAGATTGAGAAGAGCTCTTAAAAATCAGTGATTAAATTTGTCCTTACATTCAGTAGAGGGAGAGGTTCACTCTATTCTTGTGTGGTTTGCATTAAATTTCCTACATAATCCCAGGGAGGTCGGAATGGATCTCCAGAGGTCATCTGGTCCACCCCCACCCCCCCCCCGCCCCATTCAAGCAGGGACTCCTGGAGTTGCCCAACACCATGTCCAGACGGGCTCCTGAGTGTTACCAAGGATGGAGACTCCA
>JANZLQ010000029.1:5105-21263 GCA_026212715.1 Elanus axillaris | reverse complement strand
TCCTGTCATTGGGCACCGCTGGAAAGAGCCTGGCTCCCTCCTCTTTGCACCCCCCTTCAGGTATTTATATACATTGACAAGATCCTTCTGAGCCTTCTCTTCTCCTGGCTGAGCGGTTCCAGATCTCTCAGTCTTTCTTCCAGTCTCTTCATCATCTTTGTGGCCCTTCACTGAACTCTATTCAGTATGTCTGTGTTTCTCTTGTACCGTGGAGCCCAGAACTGGACACACTACTAGCTTAACATAACTGGTTTTGTCACATCTGCATATATTGGCCTAGTACTGCAGTCTCTTCTGCCAACATATCTGACTTTCTATGTGAAAGCTGCTTGCAATTTTCTAGTTTACTTTATGGTCTTACCCTTTTACATAGTCATTTAGCATTTGGGCTAAGCAAATGTAACAAGTTCTGATTGACACCACACACCTCACAGTATCTGCACGCTGACTTTTTTTCAAAGAGAGACCTCTCTTTGCATTAAGCTGAACACAGAGAATTTTCCATTACAGTTTTCTTTAGCAATACAGTGAGAACTTAGCTACGTTTGCTGTTGTTCTTAAGCTCAGTGACATTTCACAGAAAGCTGTGCTGTGCTCAAGAACACTGGGGAGAGGTCAGGGCCTTCTCAAAACCCCATTTAAAACAATAGCTGAGAAAAAAAGAATCAGATACTGTACAATAGCTAATTGAAATGCTGCTTCATTTTACAGTTCTCTAATGAGGTGCACTATAACACAGTGACTGAAATAACTTTAGGTAATGGGACTTCCTCTATTAATCTACTTATAAGGAAGCTGTTCATTAATTAGGGTGGACAGAGCAATCACAGAGCTGCTGAACAATAGCAATGCCGATTCACATTGTTGACAAGTATCTAACTAGAAAGTAATGGCAGAAAACTGTCCAAATATATGTCCCCCATCTACCAGAGGAGCACATATCACGGGTGTACATAATGAGAGAATCCAACACATCCATCTTCAAAATAAATCCAGGAATCAGTTTAAAAAATGTGAACCCTTCATTACACATTAGACAATTAGCTCAAAGCAGGTGCCTTGTTAAGACTGTCTCGTTATTTCCATTGTCCTTTATAAAACTCAAGATTTTCAGTTACTTGAAGATTAACACCCCCCACACCCACCAAAGAATTTAAAAAAAAAAAACCAAAACCAGCAAACAAAAGCGAAACCAAACACAAAAGCACAACCACCACCAAAACCACCCAAACCCATTCACCCAAATTACCCAGGAGTTACCAAGCACTCTGACCAAAGCCTGTCTGGAAAGAAGTTTAAGAACTCAGTGTCTCTCTGTACAGTAGGGAGAATACAGTCCAGTCCAACTTATTTAGGAGACATCTTACCTTGCCACCTTGGGACACCATGCTATGAAAAACTACTTATGCAAGATTAATATAACTAGTTGTATATGTGCTTAAATAGCTGGATTTGTTTGGAGGTTTGTTTGGGTTTTGTTTAAACTTTGAGGAAGTTAAATATCTGACAATGGTATTTTCTGTCATCCAGCTCAGGCAGGGCATGGAAAACAGTTACTTCACAGAAACAGCTTACACATCCAGAAATACTGATGTGCTTAAAAGATTGTAAGACCAAGGGCTTGATAAGCAAACATATTGCAGTGCCTATCTTACCTCCACAACAATTTTTTATTTTTTAATAATAAGCCACGTTTATTAATCCCATGTCTCCTAACATAACATGGAACTAGGTAATTAGTGCAGTATCTTTCATAAGCTATGTTAATAAACCCTAGCACCTCTGTTCATGACTTGGGAGAAATTCAATAAGCAAAGGGACTAAAGCTTCCAAAGAACATTAAGAAATTTATGTCCAAGACAATTTGTATTCCCCCTGCAAACCAACTGTCTTTCATTCCTGATATCCTAGAGAAGGAGGCAGACCTGACCCCTTTGTGTGTTCGTGTTGTGCGAGTGTGGCTGGGTTGGACTGCTCACCTTTGGGGACCTGAAGGGTATATTTATTCCCTTGAGATATGTTAGGCTTCTCAAACACAGCAGAGATCTTTGTCCTTCTGAAGGCCTAGACACTGACAAAGCCAAGGTCTAACTGGAAAATGGCATACCTTGACAGTGTTCATGGCTGCAGGATAGCCTTGAGGCACATCTTTGTTCAAACTCTTGAAGTACATTTCCCCACACACCACTAACGGTCTGCACTTGAGGGAGTAGGACTTTGGCACTACCTTGATCCCCCTCCTGCTTTGTTCCTGTGACAGATTAGGCTTTGCAGCAAATAGACATGGGTATAAAGCACCCATGGTGAAGCACCTGAAGAGTTTTGTAGATCCTTTGGACTAGGCAACTTTTTGTGGCCATTTTTTACATGCAGATGTTTGAATACTCTGCCCCAGAAATTTCCTTCAGTTCTGTGCTCCAGTGTCCTAGGCTGAACAAGAGAGGGTTGGTTAGTCTTTTAAACTGGAGTTTTCTTCTTAGACTATCTAGTAGATGACTGTCTAGTAAGGCATCTGATCTCTCACATTCAAGAAAGGTGAAATTACGGCAGAGTCTACAACCCCCAAGCTACCCAGAGACTTTCAGCACACCTGCCTAAACATGGCATACAGTCCTGCTGTGAACACTCAGAATCTCAGATACTTAAGCAAACTTCCATTTTACTACTTCTAACCTTCAAGAACTTGACCTAGAAGTTGAAACCAGATTTAGCTTTTCCCATATGTAAATTCCTTTGAGATATAAGAGAATGGCAATATGAAACCTTCTCTTGAAGGACCTAGTTATTTACACTCGGAACGTGTCTTTGGTACTCTGACTCCTGATCTTCAGCCTTCTAGAATATACTTCCTACTAGTGCAACCGGCTGCTTTCACAGGCAGAAGCAGCCCGTGCCCTAAGGGAAGGGCAGTGCTCAGGCCAGATTCTGGAAGCAGCAGGGAAAGGCAGGTGGTCTGTGCCTGCTCTTTGGAGGCAGCCCTACCAGCTGCCTCCAGCTCTGCTCAGCCAGCACACAGCTGCAGGAGCACTCACTTGGTTGGTCCTAAACCTTGGCTTAGGTACTGGCTTTTCCTCCAGGTGGAGGAAAAAGCTGGCAAGCTGGATAGCTTCTCTGCACCTGGAGGCCAAACCACTCTGCATTAGCCGAGTACCACTGACACTATGAGTAACTGACATCCAGCTTTTACCACTTTTTACCTTGTTTTCAGAAGCTTGCAAGAAGAAGATATTCAGCTTTCTAGCACTTTTTTTAAGAGTTATGTATATATCACCTTTTTTAAGAGTTATGTATATATCAAGGGCAGTAAGTTAGTCCACACTTTTGGTGTTTTGCACATCTTTTGCTGGCTACAGAATGCAGTTTCCTCCCATTTTGGCACTGTGATACAAAAGAACTGATGCAGACTTGTCTCCTGCTCTTTGAAGCTGAGCTGAGAAAGAAGAAACCTATATTTTCCCTAATGCTGTAGCCCATACTACTTCATCCTTGAAATTAAAGGTTGGTGAGGAGGCAGAGAGAGAACATCAGACAGACCACTAACTGTGAATATGGTCTTGACTATTTAATTTTTGTATTAATGTGAACATTTGCCCCTTTTCAAGTGCCATACAGCTTTACTTCATTATTTGCAGCTAGCTGTGATGCAGCTAGAAGATAATGATTCCTCACTGTAAATTAGATGTTATTATATGAGTTGTTTCAGATTGGCATCTTGACATTAAGAGATAGTTATATTTTTAGAAGTAGCCAGGAAATATGCTCTTTTACTTTGGAAACTGTAAGCAAAATTTTGCTTTTTCAAAATGCATATATTCATGAATGGCTAAACAAGCCAATTTCCCCATGGACGTGCATCATTTATCAAACATCCTGGAGAAACTTATCCTGCAATCCCTGTCACACAACAGTCCCATTGAGGCCAGTAAGGTCATTCTTAGAACTACGGGATCAGGCCTTTGCCTTTGAAAGCAAACAAGAAAGCAAACAAGCAAGCAAACAGCTATTTTGCAGACTATACCGAATCCATTGTCCTGAAATATCCCGAGTTTCCAACAGTCACCTTTGGATACACCCTCACTGCTGATCTGTCCTGACAATTTGGCAATAACCTCCAATCTCAGCATTTCAGAATTGCAAGTAGAGATTGAGAAGATGATCTGTCTCTCTGCAGTATGAGAGTATGGTATATTTATCTCAGAGAAGCAGCTCATCCTAAGAAAAAGGCACATGTAGGAACAGCTAAGAAAGGGGTAGAGAAATAAGAAAAGGAAAGGAGGTGACATTGAAAGGTAATGGAGAACAAAAAAGAACATGAGCTGCATTCAGATACAAGAGTAGCGGTGCTGCCCCATCCAGTTATTGTTGGGTACAAACTGTGGACTGGGGTGAAAGCAGAAGGGTATGTGATTATGTCCACTCCTGTGCATAAACAGCCTGACACCACACCAGCAGCTACTACTATTAGGAGCAGTGGTAACCAAGCAAATTTTTGTGTGCACACATGCATGGTCTGCTGTATTCCCTTGCACCTGTTTATTCTGGAATACTTGCAGAGATTACATCGATGTGATAATAGGAATAGAATTGGGGATAACTGTTTTCTTTTCCATTAAGTATTCAGGTACTTCTGAAAATGCTAACAGGGATCTGTGTAGTTAATGTAACTATCCAGGCAGTACATACTTCATTCACCTAATTAACATCTTCAGGTGACCCAGTAGTGGTCTTAAACAAAGACCAGTATGGAAAACACGGTCAGATTTATAAAGCTTCCTTCAGAATACCTAAAGTAAGTAAATTCTCCATACAGGCAATGAAGACATAAGGGTTTTTGAAGTACTTCAGAGTCCTTTGGCGAGTCACTGCCTGTGGAGCACATCTTCTGAAAGGCCCCAGAAGTCATGAAGGACAGCAAGCTGAACATGAGCCAGCAGGATGCCCTGGCAGCCCAGAAGGTTATATAGCAGTCCTGGGCCGTATCGTCAGAAGCATAGTCAGTGGATCAAGAGGAGGGATTAAATCTCTTTGCTAAGCAATCATTAGTTTTTGTTTAGAATATTGTGCAAAGTTTTGGACCTCCCCAATAAAGGAAAGTCATCAGTCAAATGGAATGAGTACAGCAGAAGGTCACCAGGATGGTCAGGGCTAGAGCACTTGCTCTGTGAAAAGAGGTTGTGGGACCAAGGCTGGTTCAGATGGAAGACAAGACAGCTCCAGGGGCATCTAACAGCAGTCCCTCAGTACCTCTGAGGTTACCCAGTAAACAGAGGCATGCTCATCACAGTAGTGCACAGTGGGAAGACATTATGCATAAAGAGAAGTGAGAGGCACAGACTGAACACAAGGAGAAATTTTTTCATCCTGAGGACAGCCATACACCGAATTGCGTTGACCAGGGAGGCTGTGCAGGCTGTGTCTGGAGGTTTTCAAGACCAGAAAACCCAGAGCAACCTGATCTGATCACACAGCTGACCCTGTTTGGAGCAGAAGGCTGGATGAGAGACCTCCCGAGGTCCCTTCCAGCCTCAACTATCCATCCTACAGTCCACTTTGCCTGCAGTCCCTGCTCTCAATGCAGACTTTTTTTGTATATGTCCATAAAGCACGAACTGACCTTGAAAGGCAACAGGACTCCAGTTCCTCCTCCTCCCAGCAAAGCACCTCCACCTCCATGTAGTAGTCCCACTGCTCATTCAGGTGAGGTCTGCCCAAACTGGTAGCTCATCTTCCTTCTGGGTACACAAGCAGGCCTCTAGCCTAGTAACCGGGGCATCTCTTTGAAGCTCAGAGCTGTGGATCTAGGAACAGAAGGGGCTTAGGTCCAGGTCTCCCACTTACCAGACAAGAGGTGGGCAGAAACAGCAACACCACCTCTGACTGCTGTAGTGTTGGGTACATAAACATGTACATAGAGCTACCTCTGTCTCCAGCAAAGCTGAGAGATTAAGTGGACTTTGGGTCTGCTTCAAAAGCAAATTAGGCCGTTAGTGACCAACAAGAACACCTAAGCCTGGAGTACAAGCATGCCTCAGCACCTGAAGGGAAGGCTCTGTTGGACTTGGGGTGTCACGACTGCTGGATGACACTGTGCATGGGCAGTCTGAGAAGCTTTCTTGGCCGCAGGAGCCAACATTTCACCCAAGATGGACTTATGCCTCTTTGTAAGCAATCGTAGCTTTCAGTGAATTGGGGTGGGGGAGTTGTCAGAATTCAGTGCTTATGGCACAGCAGAGCTTTCAGAAGACGGAAAAATCTCAGACTTATATTTAGCAAGTGAGCAATGAAGCGAAATGGCATAGCAAATGCTGACGGTAGTGGTGAGGCTGTGGGGGTGGGAGGGGGGCGTGAAAACTGGCAAAAGCTTCAGAAGAGCGAGTTTTGGTATTTCAGTTTAAGAGGTAAATACTAGATGCTCTGCAGCAGGTACTGAAATTCCAGTGCTGCAGAAATTTAAACATCATCTGAGCTTTCTCCCATCTCCCACCTCTCTGTCTTATTTGAAAAATATTTACAAGGGGGTGAAAGGCAACCTTCAGACATGTGACCATAGCTGTGTGCTGATGCTTTCTATAAATATGGGTTTGCTGAAGCACTAAACTATGTTCTGCTGCAGTATGGCATTATGGCTTCTGCTCAGCAAAAGCTGTTCCCATTCTCATTTCAGACCCCTGCTAGTGTTGGCATCTGGCTCTCAGCTACATGACTCTTTTGCCCTCTGTCTCTAGAACAGAGGAAAGCAAAATACCCTCAAGTCCAGCTTTGGCTGGAAAGAACGGAGTCTGGTTTTGTAGCTCAGACCTACCTAATCGGCAACAATACAGAAGTGATTTAAGAAGTCTGATGATTCCAGGCTATATTTGGGGTGCTGCAAATCATTTTGTGTTTAGTCATCATTCATTCTGTGTTTCTGGCTGGATCCACTCAGAGTTCTCTGATGCATAATTTAGACAGTGCAGACAATTTGCATTTTACTTCCCCACCCCCTTCCACTTTCCCAACTCTCACTTTGCACTTGTTTCAATAGTCCTGCCACCTGCATGTGTGTTAGGCCCATTTGAAACCAAATTGCCCTTGGATACTAGCATGAATAAGTTTATATGCACAGCTCTCCAGTGGTGGCAGGAGGCTTACAAAAAAGTGTGTGGGGGTTTCTCCCACAAAATCACATCCCTTTTTTACCTTCTCCATACAGTAGAGTGGCAAGTCCAGCTCATCTTACTGAGTGAGAAACTTGGTTATCAAAAATGTAGGAAAGGGATTGCCCAGAGATATGTGCTGGAGTAATCATTTGTATTTAATACCAGTAAGCTCAAAACAAAATGGCTGAAACTTCTAAAAAAATCTGCAGCTACAATTATACATACAATCAGTAGCCAGGAAATATTGTTTTGCCTGCTTGCATCATCATCTTCCTCCATTTAGAAATCAAACAAAGTCAACAAAACATGCAAGTGTGTTCAAAAGTTCTAAAGAAATGCACTTTTGCCTTCCCGTTCTTCTCTTCCCCTTTGCCATTACTAACTATGCTATTTTTCCCTTGCATTTTTCTCCTTTAAAGTGAAAAGAGAATTTGTTTATATGCTTGGCTTAGCTTCATTTTATCTATACAAGAAAAAAAAATGAAACTTTTTCATGCATTTTGTTATTGAGCTTGTTGAATTCGCACATTGTGGGTTCACAAGGCCTAAGCTGATCACCATGCGGATTTAGTTCAGACTACATAGTATTGTGTGGTTCTGGGTGTGCCCACCCATGAAATAACCTCACGCCAGACCTAGCAGCAAAAATTACTTCCAAATTCTATTGGCCTAAAGGCCTGTTTGCTTTGGCATCTATGCTGACTTGCACTGGGGACTTGGCTAATAGCCAAGAAGGAGGTAAGGTTTTAGGTTTTTAAATCATCTTCCCAGAAGCATCTGTTTTGGTCACTCCTGGAAAGAGGCTGTTGGGCTAGATAAACCTCTGGTCTGATGCAGTACTGCTGTTCTTCTGCACTTTGTGAGGGCAAATGTTCATGTCACATTTAAAGGGCTTGCAGCTAAACAGTTCATTCCAAGAAGAGACTGTTGAAATACATTTGAGTCAAATACAACACAGGCTGTGAAAGACAAGGAGTTAGAAGACCTACTCAAGAACTGATAAAGACATTGTGGATAGACATATGCAAGAAGCAACTAAAAACAACAGAAGGCTATCAGAAAATGGTGAAGATTTGTTAATCTAGAAGTTCAGGATTCAATCAGTGTGAGCAGACTTACTAGTTAAGACTTCTTAAGTATTCTCTTCCTTCCAGCTTTTTTTTTATAAATAAGCTATCCTAATATGCAACACAGTTTGAAAAAATTAAAGACAAAGGTTTTAAGTATACCTATACATTTCAGATTTTTTCATGCCATTTTAATCTAGTACCAAAAATGTATAAAAAAAAAAAACCAAACAGCTGAAAGAGGAAACCATGAAAACAAAACCCAGAAGAAACAGCTCCGCAAATTCAGCTTTGAAATAAGATGTTGTTTCCTAGCTGTGAGGATAATTGGACATTGAAAGAGCTTATCTGGTAGGTGGTAGACTCAGCAGAGACTGGAGTCTTTAAAGATTAAATATCTAAGAGATCACTCAATCAATATTGGGGAAAAAACTGAAGTCTGTAATATGCAAAAACATCCCCAAACCAGATGACCAGAATAGTCTCTCCTGACCATAGAGTCTGTGAACATAGATATCCCCATATATTCCCTCTGCCACTAACCATGCAGGGGACAATTTCAGACACCTGCGAGGTGGCAAGAAAAAGAGCCTTTCCCTCCTCCTGAGCTCCAGGTCATGCTGTCAGACAGGAGCTCACAGCCTCTGCAACCCTGCAGATAGGTCGACATTGGTTCAGGCACCCACATGCAGGGAGCAGAAAAGACTCACCCACTCTGTGTCACTGGGTGGACATCCTCCAGAGCTTTCATGGGGCACCTTCCTCCACCAAGACAACCAGCTGGTTGAAGGCTGGATTGGGCACTTTAGCCTCTAGGTGAAGCAGATGTTGGTTTGGGTTTTTTTGGCAGGCTCCAGCATAATTTCTCCTCCGCACGTAATCTGCATGTGCCATCCCACCAACTTCCCTGCCATTTTGGGAGTCCTGAGCACTGGGAACAGTCATACTTGCTATCTGCCTGCAAGTTGGTTTTCCAGGGACCAAACTGTACTGGGATAATGAAAGTACCACTGGGCACAGGTTAGGTCATCTGAGGGGAAACTAGATAGCTTAAAGCTTAGAAGCAGTTAGGTGAGCCGATTTACAGGTTTTTGTAATTCAAGACCTGAAAAGCCTTTATAAGCTGCAGGTTTGCTTTTCGCTATAGCTTTCCCACAAATCATGAGCAGAGCAGCAGAAGGAAAGCAGAGTGCTATTCTTATGAATCATACCCCTGTTCTGCTGCACCTCTATTTATGTTTAACATATAACACTAAGGCCTTTTGAGAGTATCTAGAATCACAGAACAAATAACAATAGTGTCTTATCAAACAGTCTCCCAAATATATAAATAACGTTTCATACAGTCTTCCCATAGCATACATTTACATAACTTTAGAAAAAGCCCACAACAATTTACCTGCCTCACACTGTTCTTCAAAACAGTAAAAATCTATTCAAGACTCTTGGGAAAACGAGTATGTGAAAGTTTACCATGCTGCAGAGCAACTGTTCTCCTGGAGCTACTGGGGACCTAAAGATATTTTTATCTTATTCGAATTGCAGGTTTTTTCTCTTACTGCTTTGGAGAAGAGCCATTGTCTTGTCCAGATTTTGCATTCATCACAGATGCAGGCAGCAGTCACCCCAAGGCTCCATTTTCTTTTCAGTCTGTATCCCTTGGCACATCCCCAAGCAAGGCCAGAGTCTAGGAAAGTTTGTGTGGTTATCAAGTGACACAGCTAACACTCACCCTTCATTTCAGCAAGGACTGACTAGATACAGCAAAACATGTTTTTCGTCAATGGTAATAGAGAGCTCTTTAAAACAGAAACTAGTTATCTCTCACCAGTTCTAAGAAGTGTTATAGAGATACTTACCATTTAACCATCTTTGCCACTGAGACATCTTATTGCCTTAACATTCAGGCTTACACTTGCCTCAATTTTTGTAGCTCCTCTGAGCCATACTGCTGCTGGAGCACTGGCCAGTCTTCCCACAGCAAGATGAAATCCAGTGCAAGCCAGCTTCTGGCACTATTTCAGCCTCAGCAGCCTCATGCCAGAGCTCTTGGAACATTGTCCTCGGCAAGAGGCCCATGAGGGCCCCCCCCCCAGCAAGGATGACTAAATACGTGGGGTGAGGAAGAGGGACACTGTTTGCCATGCTAGGTACACTCCTTCCTCTGGGAAGCCTCTCCTCTCCCATCCAAAGTCCCTTAGCCAGACATTGGTAAACCTGAGCTCCCACCCTTCAAGGAATGGCAAAGTCTTCACAGCACAACATGCTCTTGCTCAACACTTTTTTTTTTTTTTTAAAGCCTGCATTTATCAAGCTGAGCGATCTCCACACACTTTAAAAAAATCACAGAGCTTGCACTACTTTAGTCAATTTGTCCCCAAGTCCATGTACTTACACCCCAGCCCCACAGAAGCAAACCACCAATTGTCCTCCCTTCAATAGCAACAAGTACCATGGTTGCCCACAAAATAAAATTTCCTTTAAGCTCTTACGTAAGGGGATGGAGGAAGAAGGAAAAAAACCATCAAGCCACCTGGCAGATGTTGGTAATGTGCTCTGCTGCAGCAGCAAGTCATGCTGTGCTGCCAGCCGCACAGCAGAGTGGGGCAGCTACAGCAGATTGGGGCCCACCGGCCCATATGATGTCTACTTCCATCCCTGCTTTTGGTTGGCCCCTGCGTGTCCCTCAGTGTCATAGAGAATATGGGGAAGTTTTAGTCACCACTATCCTCCTGCAGCGTAATTTCAGGTTTTTTAGGAGACAGTTGCAAATCAGTTTTTACCAAGAATACAAGAACTAAGAATAGTAACCAGCAATTTGGATATATCTTCCTTCTAACTCACAGCGGCTATGAGTTGTGCACTTCTGTAACTTCCCCAAGAAGTATTTCCAGCCATTTTGCAACTCTCAGGATTGATCAGTCACTGAAAAATGCACAAAGTATCAAACAGTTCTTTCCTGTCTTTAGTTTTCATGCAATATAAAGTTTCCCACCTTCCTAAAACAGGAGGGATTTCTGTTTAATGATTATGGTTATTGAAGATTTGGTGCAAGTTAAGTTAAAAGTTCTCTTTGGCTTCCAATTTAGCTATTTGCTCAGTTGCTTTTTATCACCTCAGAAACTGGCCCAGAATCTAGATAAAGTTTCAGTTTAATCTTTTTTACTGCTGTAACCGGTAATGTGATCTTAGTGTCTCATCACAGGATGGTTTCATTTGGTGCATCTTTCTTCCATCCTCAAAGGGCTCCTATTGAGAATTGTCCTACTTGCTGGCTATGGATTGGGTCCTTTCATTATTCCTTTAGTGGTTTTTGAATGGCCACAGCCTGGCTCCCTAAATGGTCTTGACCTGGTCAGGAGCTTTAATTCCATTTTTTTCCCCTCCCTGCAGTTACTGGGCCTTTGGCACCACTGTGCAGTCTCTTCAGAGTAACCCCCATTACAACTCTGCAGTTTATTTTGAACTTGGTAAATTGGAAGTATTAGGTCAAAGATTAGACCAAACAGAGAATTTCAAACCCTGCTGTTGACCTTGAAAATTAGAAACTGCCTTTGTCAGACCATCAGAGAGCTGCTGCTGATAGCTGACAGCCATGTCTCCCTGCCACTTTACAGGGAAAAACAGAGAGGTGACACCCTTTTCATACAAGTGCTTATTTGCTACCCTCTTTCTTCTCTGGCTGATGAACAATCTCCCAGTCGGATGTGCCTGCTAACATTTGCAGTTTACTGAATATTTATCTGTTAAAGGGAGATGCTGAAAGTCCTAAAAGTAACACATTAGCCAGAATTCTTCACCTCTAACTACACAGTCTCTTTCAGATACTGATCTCTGTTGGATGGACTTCTGTTTTGCAATAGTTTGTGAGAATTTCTGACAACCTTCCATGAACAAGGATTAAAGCAAGTGAATTGGAGACCTCTTGTACAAGTCATTCAAGCCAGAATGTAAGAAAGTGTCATTAAGATTTGTAATACACGTTTTTCTGTAGTGATCTGAGTCAGCAAGGTGAAGAAGAGAAACAAAACCCACTTCATCAGGTATTTTCCACTAGACTAAATCACAGCAACTCACTCTGGGTAGTTCCATGTTAAGTTGTGTCCAGAAAATGCTGCCTTCCCTCATAAATCTCTAGATTCAAATCCTTGAGCCATCAGTAGGTCTGGATGTGGCCAACTTATTTTCTAATCACAGATGCAAGTTGTCTGCTGGTAGATATTCTCATTTACCACGTGAAGTCAGTCAACATTGCTTGCAAAACACATTTCTTAGGTTTGCTCCATCTTATAATTAGCATCAGCTAACGGAGAATCCACAAAAAAACTTTCTCTGGAAATTTTATGTCTCACTTCAAATTCAGATCACATAATTTGGGTTTTACTTATTGGCTTCTATTAACAAAATAGAGTAATTAACACAGAGGCTAATAGCAGTTCATATTTACTTTCATACCAAATTCTTACACCACCTTCTAAAACACATTTATTAAACAGTCCATTATAGTGCATGGTTAGGGATTGGATATACTTGATTTATCAGGCAAATACCTAAGACATTCAAATGCTCAGCAAGTCTGGGCCCAGAGCTTAACATAATTGTTCTGTTAGCTTATGCCAAAGGAGCCATACCTTCTCTACACAAATATTTTTCCTGTAAACCAGTGGCAGGACAGAGTCAGCTGAGCCAGCTAGAGACACCACATCACTAGCTGGGGTTGAAAATAGCACATTATTTGCTTGAAAGGTTAGCAAAGACAGTCTCCAGGTCCAATGTGGTGTCCAATTGTGTTTGCAGTTACAGGGACTAGTTAATCCTTGGTGAGAGTCCAGCTGGAAAAACCTGTGAAGGCCTGAGAGGAGAAGATCTGAATTCCATTTCTGGCTGGATCTTCATGTGCATTGTTTCCATTGGCAAGGTCTTCTAAATATCTGCTTGCTGTTGGATTTGCAACACCATCTTCAGTGCCTTTGTCTTTTCCTGGGTGCATAGCTGCTAGTCCCTGTACAGTTCCCTCTTCTCCTCCACACTCCCTTCTCCTGGTCCCATCTACTCACTGCTTACAGCTAAGATAGGAAAGGTCCATCACCCATCTATTCCCTCTCAAGTTCCTTAACCATTCCTGTGTGAAACAGCTCAAGACTCAGTTTTCTCCCCTTCTTCCTTTCTTGCCCTGTACCAACCCCTGATCCTCTTTCTTTCTGCCATCTGCTATTTTCCACTGCTTACTGTACTTCAGCTCTGCTCCTTACTGCTCACACCCCTTCTGCAACCTGCTGGATTTTTGCAACTTCATCCTAGCTGAGCATTAACTAAATATGGGGGGGGGAGCAAACAACAAACTCTTCTCTCTAGACACCGTCACAGCAGCTCCTCGACCAGAGGGTTCTCCCTGCACCGTGAAAATGCATTCAGTCACATACAGGATGGGTGAGCATGTAAGAATGGGAAGGGGAGGGACAGTGGCTATTGCGGCCTGCAGACAGAATATTTTGAGAATTCAGAACGTGTTCATAAATGAACACATATCCTAGGATATATAAACTGTTTTTTTTTTCCTCAGATGTTTAACAAAGCCAGGCAAAAGCAAACCCCTTGCCTTTTTCAAAGGCCACCTCCTGACAGTTTTCCAATCCCTGCAACAAGCCTGAAGTACAGAATCATCTTAAAGAAACTGAGTCCCTCCCTTAAAAAAAACCAACCAAACCAAACCCCCCCAAAACCACAACACACCAAAAAGACACACACACACAAACAAAAACCCCACTCCACATGTTTTTCCCCTAGCTTTATCTTCAGCTAACATGGTCTGCTATTTCTCAAATATAACCAAAGTCATTGTGAGAGTATGACACCTGGGAAGAAAGATCTTAACCTGAATAATTAAGAACTAGCAAAATGGTAAGTAATTGAGAACAGTGTCTTTGAACAAAAAGTGCTATGTAGCCCTCACTGCAAGTGCAGTGTCTGAGTATAATTCCACTTAGCATTGCCTCAGCAAACAAAGATTTTACTGTAGCTAAAACCAAATGATAAAGCTGAACAAAGAGAAAGTTAACATTAATTCTTATTCAGTATTAATTCCTAGTATGTATCCTGCTGGGGAGGCCCTTTAAAATAGAAAGTGAACATCCCTGTGTTTTTTTCCTGCTGCAGTTGTGAACCAGAAGGTAGGATTTATTCTCCTACCAGAGATCACAATTGCCTACCTCAGTCTCACGTGCATTAGCAGGGAAAACAAATGCTTTCAAATAGGGAAAAAAACAATGACATAAATATAAATGAATCAGTAAAACTGCATAATCAGATGCAGGCCTTTTTTATAATTACAGACGGTACCCTGGAGGGCAGTTACATAGAAGTAAATATATTTTTGTATGTCATATGGGTTATATATTGCCAGCTGGAGTGAGAGCAGCAGTCAAAGATGAAGTCAATACAGAACAACTTAAGCTTTTTAAGCTCCTCTTTCATGGATACTCGAGCTGTATATAATCAGGGACATCCATCTTAGAAAAACATTCTTCCAACACACTGAAATTACTGCTGCCTGGAAATTTTTTCAATCCCGTTTCACTTATAGCTTCTGACAATATTAGTGACAGCCATGTCACAGAGCATTAGGTAAAATTGTGAGAATTAATTACATGCTATTTGTTTAACTTCTCTTGTCATCCGTCTCTGCTCCTTCTATTTGAAAATTCATTGGCTCACCTAAATCATCTTCCTCTCACTCACACAGTGTGTTACCCAGCCTCGCATTTGCATTAAGCACTTATCTCCTTTTCTTCAGGAAAGGAAGAAATTTAAACACATGGAAAACCCTTAAAGTGTTTATGCTCCATTAAAACTTAATTCTGCTTTTAATCCCAGACCAGGGTGTTGATAGATTCATTCACATTAAATAGAACTTGAGTCTCTGTAGTCCCTTTCTCTCTAATGAGGCTAACGAAGGAAGAAGATGCTACTCATTGTGAGCAGGGGTATTGCTTTCTGGTCCCACTATTTAATTCTACTTTACTACAGGTGTTCAAAACTGTACTTTATTCTATAGCTGCCTTTTAAACTTTCATTAGCTTCATTGTCACAGTTCACAATTAGAACAGAACAGAACAATAATTACAAGGGACAGAGTTACTTAGAGGAGGAGAGGCAGATGAGAAATGCTGGTCTCCCTGATCGTTAAAACATAGTTGTTTGGCTCAAATATTCCTTTTGCCGTGCCAGGCTATTTCTAGACCCCACATACAGGTCCAGCAGTCACCTTAAGACAAGCCGCAGTACTGGCATGCTTGGCAATATCTGCTGGTGTGATTTGCTGCTGATATGATCACTCAAAAAAGCCCTCAGCAGAACATCACTGAACTGTTGTCAATACACCAGGTGCCTATTACAAAAACACCCGAGTATCTTCCAGCGTGCCTCAGCTCCACTCGTTCTTTTTCTACCTCTCAGTAAGACATCCAGTCCCAATGAGGCCAGATAAGCAACAAATAGTCAGCCAAATCACATCATTTTCAGAGTTAAATGTAGCATGTAGTGCCTTCGTGCGCCAAGCTGTCCTTCTAAAATCACTTCAACTCTCTCTTCGAGGGCACAACGCTGCTTTGCAGAAAGCCTTGCTCTCGAAAGCCCTGCGTGCCAAACCCTCCCTCTCCTTGGCGCTCATCAGTCGTGGAGGGGAGACGCCGGGGACTGGCCCTGCTGCTGTCACAGCACAGCTACGCCCAAAGCACCCCACATTTGACAGCACTCACTCTCTGGGCTCGGCTCCCGGGACACCACCCCCGAGCCCTCCGGCCGGCACGGCCCCACTGCCGTCCCCGGGCGGGCAGCGCCCCCGCTGGCTGCCCAGGGCGCCGCCGGCCCCGCGGCTCCTCTCTGCTCACAGTCCGCGGCCCCGCGGGCTCGAGGGGGCCGAGGCCGGCGGCGGCGGCGCGGCGCTGTGCGAC
>JANZLQ010000027.1:26672555-26687374 GCA_026212715.1 Elanus axillaris | reverse complement strand
AATGATCTCTCCTGTCCTTATCTTGACCCACAAGCCCTTTGTTATATTTTTTTCTCCTCTCCCCTGTCTAGCGAAGACGGGGGGGAGTGATAGAACGACTTGGTGGGCACCTGGCGTCCAGCCATGGTCAACCCATCACAGTATCCCTCATCAAAAATATCTCAGGTTGCAAAGTGAATTATTCATGATGAATCAACAACAATTCCAAGTCACTGAGACTCCTCAGAGATCTCTCTGACTGACTCACTTAACAGAAACAGATGAGTCCCAAAGGGCAGAAGACACCAAAAAAGAATGGAAATACAAGAAATGCATCAGAAACTCTGTGAAGCACCCTAATTAACACCCACGTAGCTAGAACAAAAATAAATTGCAAAACAAAAAACCACCACAGGAGGCACGTTGATAAAAACAGATGAAGGCTATTGCCTCCTCTGAAATACTCAAGAGGACTGAGCTGACAACAGACATCTTTGGGATACCAGGTACCAAATAAAAACACACTCTAAGACAGAGAAGACAAAAAGACTGCTCTGGAGCACAAATAATGGCTTCGGAAAAGGTTCTGACAGAACAAGAGGCATTGTCACAGGGATTAGAGAGGTCCTGAAGGGGCCAGAGAGGCCAGAGAAGTCCTGGGGAAACAATGAGGAACTCAAAAGTGAATTGAAGCCCAGCAAAAGCAGTCAGACACTCTGGAATGAAGCAGAGCCCCATAGAGGCCTTGGCAAAGCCCTGCAAAAGCTGCCAGAGACTCTGGAAGGCAGCAGAGCAGCTTGCAAGCCCAGGCAAAGCCCAGCAAGAGTCCTGGGGCACTCTGCAGAGAAGCAGAGCCCACATGGGCCACAGCAAAGCCTGGCAAAAGCCATCAGACACTCCGGAAGGCAGCAGAGCCCTGCCCGGACATTGGCAAAGCCCAGCAAAAGCCCCGGAATACTCTGGAGAGAAGCAGGGCTCCTAACCCTCCTTCCTTAACCTAACCCTAACGCTAACCCTTACCCTAACCCAAACCCTTACCCTAACCCCCAACCTTTATGACCTTAACACTCAGCCTAAATTTAACCCTAACCCCCGTTACCTTAAACATAATTAATCTAACCCTAACCCGTAACCCTAATCACCCAAACCCTGACCGTAATCCTAACTCTAACCCTAACCCAGTAAACCTAAATTCCCCTCTTTTCTTTAATTCCTAACCCCTACCACTGGCCTTAAAGCCAAGCCCCTGGCCTCTTTATCCCACTAACCCTAATTTCTTAAAAGACTACGGTTACAATGAATAAGGGTTGTGGTGTGCTAGGATTACATTGTGCCAGGTTTTTGAGGTGCGGAGGTTAAGGCAGGATTGGCTGAAGAGCATTAGTGTTACGGAGAGACTGAGGGTTCTAGGGTCCTGGGGTTTTGGGAGTATTTTTACTTATCTTGCAATTTTTAGTTTCTTTTTCAAGGCGTCCAATTTTAGCTTGCTGTCTATTTTAGGACCAGGATAGTGGGTTTGGATTTGCATAAGGTATTTTTCTGGGTGGTTTCCTGGCTGTTGTGGTGGTTCAGGTTGTGTTTGCAGTCCTTTAAACATCATTTCTGGTTAAATGTGGTTGGCTTCTGGTCATCGTGTTTCATTTGCGTTTCTGTCCAACTCCATTCCAGCGTGTTTCAGACCACTTAGTGGCTATTATGGACAACATCCATTCCTACGGAACTCAGTTCCAGTGCCATTATGTAGTTTCTCAGGTTATTAGCACAAATTCCAGTTTAGATTGGACCACTTCTGGCAGTTTTGCAGGACTTCCAGCAGATAGTGACCAAATTCCGTAGGACTAAAAGGCACTTCTGGGTTTTTGGGAAGACTTCTACCCCCTAGAGAATGACTTCTGTTGAACTAGCGTGCACTTCTGGTGTCTGAGGAGGACCTGTGCTCCACAGAGGTACACTTTCAGAGGACTAACGGGTACTTCTGCATTTTAGGGAGGACTTTGTGGCATTCTAGACTGTTCTGGTCATACATCTTTGACGCGAACCTCATTAGCATAAAAAATACACCTCTCCGCATATTGTGTGGCTCAACATGGCCACCAGGAAGCCCAGTGCTCAAAGACTGCACACCCAGGCTGCCCTGCGGGGACCCCCTGCCCTCCTCCCACCACTGTCTGGGACCCAGCAGCTGCCACAGAGGCCTGAGCCCAGCCTCGGGAACCCCAACGCCAGCCCGGGGCTCACCCGCCACTGGCCCTGGGTCGTCTCCGATACTGCCATAGCGCACACGCACAACCACCACCCACACCCCTCCAGCATGGTTCTGACCTGCCTGTCACGGTCCACTCGATGGATGTGTGATGGAAAGGTTCGTTTGCTGTGATCTTGAAGTGCAAAAAATCAAAGGCAGACACGCCACAGGGGTTATGCTTCAATCAGTGAAACTTTCTTGTTTTACCCATAAAGTGGCATGCAATAGGAAGAAAGAGTGATAGGAAAAGAGAGAAAAGAGGTAAAGTGAGGAAAGAGGATTATAGCTACCACCGCAGGTCTAAAGGCGTCCCTCTGGTCCCAGGTCCAGGCAGCGTCCCGCTGGTCCTTCTGATTGTCGTGATCCTTGGTGGGGAAAGCTTCCAAAGTTCGTCTTCTAAGAAAACATCTTTTACGCCGGGCAACACACCTTGCCCCTCCTCTGGTCCACCTCTGTCCCGTGGCCCTCTGCCAACTCGAGCGAGGCCTTCACACACGCCCAGGGACGAGTGTCCGAGGCGTGGTCTGACTTGGAGGAGGGCAGCTTTTGACCAGGTGTGTTTTCACATTATAATGACATTATAATGAGCAAAGTTCACTTAAAGTTCAAGATTCCTTCATCAAAGTTGGAAACAACAGCTGGAATCAATCTTTTTGACTGCAACTATGCAGTTCTCAGTTTCGGTAAGATTAACGGGGAGTTGTACAGGGCTGTTCATACCACTGTTATCAACGGAGAGTGGTACAGAACTGTCCATGCCATGCAGTACCCTCCCCTCTTCAGAGAACATTCCACATCTTTTCTCAGGCAGGCCACTGCAGCCTCCTGCCAAGATGCCAGTCCAAATCCGAGTTTTGGGGTATAGTAAAAGTCCCTGATGACAATGTTGAGTCAATATTGTTCTTCAGACCGACTCTTACACCGCCTCAGCCCCCCTGCACGTGCTTCACGACCTTTCCCAGGGCATCCTTTTCCCAGCGATCCTCCTCCAGTTCGACACGCTCCTGAGCTGACCCAGGCTGCGCTGCAGCACTACTACAGCCCATCAGCACCCCCCTCCCTGACCTAGACTTGAGTCCTCCAGGCTGGTCCCAGTGCCCAGACATCTCTGCATGCCTGGCTGTGGCCCTCGGTGCTCCACCTTCCCCCAGCACAGCCCGCAGCTGCCCACCACCCTCCTGCTGCATCATCCTCCAGCCCCAGCACGGTTCTCCCTGGGTCCTGTCCCGATCCATGCCTGCGCTCTGCCACCACACGTCACGTTGCCTGGAACAGTCCCGGTTGCAGAGATGCACTGCACGTGCCCTTGAGAGCAGTTTGCCGAAAGTTAAACGGGATGCACAAAGAGGAAAAAGTATTAAAGGTGACAAGAGAGTAAATGCAGAGCACTGCTGTGCAATGAAAGGAAAGCAAAGAAAGCCACCAGTGGATGAGAGGGATACGGAGGACTCTGGGGGCACAGAAGGGTTAAGTGTAGGGGAGGCTGGGTCACACGGAAAGGAAAACGATGACCCTGGAGCGCACAAAAAACAGGCA
Organism: Elanus axillaris; assembly: GCA_026212715.1. Lineage (NCBI taxonomy): Eukaryota > Metazoa > Chordata > Aves > Accipitriformes > Accipitridae > Elanus > Elanus axillaris. The sequence goes on along the minus strand of JANZLQ010000027.1, from coordinate 26,683,614 downwards.
TGAAAAATCTTGGGATGGGGAGAAAGTTAAGCCGGAAAACTTTGTGGCATGCTACAATACAAACACACGGCACAGGGGTATGAAGAAAGGCACACAGAAGCCTCAGCGCAACCCAGAAATGTGAACTGAGGGGTTCAGAGGGCAAACGGACGGCTCTCGGGCACTAGAAAATACAAATTAAGTGTCTTGGTGCATACCAAAAGGGCCATAATGCGTTCTGTGGGGACCAATGTGGCTGATGGAAGTTGCCTGCAGGCACTCCCTGTTCCTGTTGAAATCCCATCTTCCAGAACCACCCACGTCAGCCTCAGACACACTGGGGACATCTGTTTGTTGCAGGCAAACTGAGGAGCAGCCTGGGGACCTCGCACAGCTCTGGAGTGTGACGGAAAATGCCATCAACAGCCCCAAATATTCACAGCAACACAAAGGAAATCCCCCACAATCACATGAACAGCTTGGGGATTCTTCAGGAATCCCCAGAGACCCCAAAAGGGTCCAAGAGACCTTGGGACCAGCCTCCACCCCTTCAGACCCAATGGATAACCCTCCTTCTCCTGGCCACTGTCTTCTGGCACTTTCTATCAAGGCTAAAGGGACTGCAGGAACCACAGGGAAGAGTACAAAGAGTGACGAAATTGTTTATTAATGCACATAAACAACATCTGGCATTAAGTCTGCCATGGGGCTCAGTGCTAATACACAGCCCCTTCTCTTCCAACACCCTAAGAGTCATTAATGGACCAGCATTCGTGCCTGGTGAGGAAGGGCCAACTCCCGCTGCTGCCTGTGGCGTAGCAAGTCACTGAGTAGCTGTCAGTCACCCCCCATACTCCCCAAACACTTCTCCCTTTTGGGACAGGATTCAGATCTTATGTTTGAGAGGCAAGCTCTGCTCTCACCTGTCTGCATTTCTCCCCTACCCCTAAGACTAGAGCTCTGCAAGAAAATTTCGCATCTCTCTGGTCATTCACCACCTCAGCAGTGTGACTGAATGGGTCATGCCAGCACTCTGTTGAAGCAAGACCTAAGATCTGAACACACAATCAAATGCCGGCTGTCAAAGGGGGAGGTTACGGTAATGATCCTAACCAGAAGAATATTGTACAAGAGTTAGTGACCCATTTAACGGTTAACCTGTGAAGGCACAGGCCTGGCACTGTGGTATGTAGCAATTAAAGCTTGGCCTTAAAGGCTGTGTTGTGCTGCACATAACCCTTGCTCACAGGACAACGTTAGCCACCTCATAATGGTAACAAAGGAACCTGGAGTCAGCTTCCACTTGGCACTGGCAATTACATCACCTGCATGCCCTTCTCATTATTGTAAAGCAAAGCAGCAGGTTCTCAAGTGAACATCCTTTTGTTTGGCAGTAGAAATGAAGAATGGTATTATTTTGTTCTAAGAAAATAAGAGCTCAAGAGACCAAGTTGTCAGTGGAGCCTCTCAATAAGCAGGATCCGCACTACATGCTGTGTGCCCTGATTGGAGGTCCCTCTAACTCAGCATAACTCCATGTTCCCAGCATCTGGAGGGACGTAAGATTACCTGTATTATCTTCTTTTTCCTTCTGGTCTTAGCTTCAATAAATGGCATTTTAATCAATACCTTATATAGTCCGAGTGTTTTTCTTACTGAGATCACAAAGTAGCACTAGTGCACTACTACCGTGAACCTATTCTGCATCTTTTATTTTCTTACCTTTGCATCCTGTCCTGACACAAAGCAGCAGGACCTCTATCATAAGGGCAACAAGGAATATTGGTGATCCAGTTTATAACCTGAGTTAATTCCATAGCCTTCTGGGGATGTAAACCAGGAAATCCTTCATGGATCCTTCATAACGCAGTCCCTAGCATCACCCGATTCATGTACCTTCTGCAGCAGGAAGACCCTATTCAAGTGCATCAAGTTGCAATTCCTCTTCTGGCTCCTCCTGAATACCTCAGTGGATCGTGCTTCTCGTCTTTTTTATTTACATGCTCCCCATCTGACACCGTGCCAGGTCACAGGACCTCCCCAGTCTCCTCCAGATCCTGGACAGTGGCCATTCACAACTGCAGGAGGAGGGAGCTTGATGGGAAATGGAGCCAAGTGACTGCAGGGCCTGCTCCTGCTCCGGTGCCTGCCAGCTCCTTGGATAGACTCCAGGCCTAGCACGTACTCTCAAAGGCTCTCTGCTTTGTGTACCCCTTTGCTTATCACAGCCAGTAGAAGCCATGGAAAGCCACTGAGGTTATTCCACCTTCTCCTTAATTACACAGGTTTGGAGACACCTCTTCTCATTGAAGAATTCAGAAGGCAACCTGATTTTTGGATGCTGACAGACGTGATCCCAACCAGCAGCCTCAAACAAAAAAAACCTCTAAAGCCTCTGTGCTTTAGAGATATCCCTTTCTCATTTTCTAGTTTATACTCCAAGGAGTCTCTCTCTAATAGTTTTCCATGGGGCTTTCCCCAAAATAAAAGCCTCCCTGAACTAATGTGGTCATCCTATATAAAATACATATAGACACAAGTGTATGTCTCTTCTCAAGAACATCATTCTAGTTTGAACACTGTGCTCAAACACTGTGTTCCAAGCACAGTCTCCTCATCATGGCACCTTCCCAGGCATAGAAGAAGAGTTCAAATGTTAGCAATGAGTCGTGATTTCACATAGCATCCCCCCACCCCTCTCTTACTGGTATGTCATTACACTCCCAAGAAACAAGCAAGGGCTACAGCTAGCAGGGCCTGAGCTGCTGGCAACAAGAATCAGAGGAGCATGAGTTTGTTGTATCTAGACTAGACATGACCTTTTGAAACATTAAAGTATGACCTACAATACACTTCTTTTCACTTATTTAATTATGCGTGACTGAACATTTCCAATGGCTTTTTGACTCAGTGGTTTCACCGTACCTCCAAGTCAACATGGTGCAAAGTCATGTCCCTTTTGAACACAGCACTGTTCTTCATTTCACCTCTAAGGACGACTGCTATCACCAGAGCTACTTTTGAGATACTTGATTGACAGCAACACAAAGAGTAGTACAAAAAAAAAGACAGATGAGATATGCAACCCCTTGTCATAACTGTCCCTCCTAATCCCACCTTTACAAATGCGTTCTGGATACAAAACCTTTGTGGAAACTTTTTGCTGCTCTTGCACGTACAAGCGAATAGATGTCTCACCACAGTGCAGCAGCATGGTTCAGTCCTGTTTGGTCCCAGTCAGTGGCTGGTCAGGATGTTGCTGAGGCTCAACAAGACAGGCTCTGGGTTCAGGTGTGTCCCAAAGGAGAAGCAGTTCCCACCACCGCCAATAAGCAACAACTCCTTCTCATTTGGCAGAAAGACACTACTATGATTATGTAGCATTAATGGCCACTCCAGATTCTCCTAAAAAAGGAAAGGAGATTTTGAACATACAGGACTTCAAAACACATGTACCTCATACAATGCTGTAGAGATATTTCAGATGGTACTTTCAGTAGAAAGTTAAGAACAACCACACTAGGTCCCATCTAGGACCATTTAGTTCACTATAGCACTCACAAATGTGGGCAAAAATAGATAGCTAGAGAACACAGGAACAAGGAAACCATGATATACTCCTCTAGTGTACTCCACCCACCCAACAACTTGCAGTTCAGTGATTTTTAATGAGAGAGAATGTCTTTGCACTCCCTGAACCTTAATGTTTTTCCTTCCAAGAACACAGCCAGTCACTTTCTGAATCTGATAACCTTTGGCATCCATGTCCTGTGGTAAGGAGTTCCAGAGCTTACCTATGTTCACTATGAAGCACTATTTTGAAGCACATTGCCTGCTAGCTTGTTTTGATGTCTCCTAGTTCTTATATCAAAAGAAGCAATGAACAGTCATGCCCTCTTCACCACAAAGGAGACAGCCTAAAGTATACCGTTATACATCTGAGGTCCAAGAAATATCTGATTTATAATGTGTGTATCTGACAATCTGAAGAGAAGCTCTGTCATGATGACCTCCAATATTCAAAAGCTCAGGAAAGTGAACCCTGGAGACACACTTGTTGCAGGTAACAGACTGTAGCAGTAACAAAACTGCTGTGTTGGCAATTCATTTATTGTTGGGGCTGCTGGAATCTGAAGAGGACAGGTTGTAGGGGCTTCCCTTGTAAAATGCTCAAGACAGAAGGCAACTTTTATGAGGGTACTCTCGTCTATATTCTGGGAGTAAGGTTAAGGGATAGTGATTAAGAGAGATGTATCTGCCCGTGGTAACCATTCCATGGCTTTTTCAAGCAGAGAAAGCTGCCAGCCAGTGGTTTTGGTGCTATCACCTTCTAACGCATGTACCAAAGCAGTAATACTAATAGTATCCAGTATGCAGAGAAAATTACCGACAATTCCAGTCTTTCAAAACTTGGGACCAATCCACATACACTGTACAGTACTATCAATACTTTAGCACAGTACCGGTAGGTTCAAGAGCCTACAGAGTTTCACCTAAGTCAAAGCAAACAGCTGTTTAAAAAAGGCAGCTACCAATCCATCTGCATCCACCTACTGAATGGAAATAATAAAGTTGTATCTAAAAGAATAGAACTTTTTTTATCACTGTACCCATCCTCACTGCTATCCAACAAAAGTAGCCTATTTTATCTAAAGGACACTAGGCCACTTAAAACTTCTGCTATAGAGTAAGAAAAAACTAAACTACACTTAAGCATACTTCATGCTTTATGCCCTCAGGAAAATGCTGCAAGGTCAGCCAGATGCATACATGCTGCCCATTATAAAAAACAGACCAGTCACAAATTCCAGTTTCACCAAGGACAGGATCCATATGTACAGATACCTAAAGAAATCTGTTTCTTTACATAAAAGATAAATAAAAACTCATCAAGCAACAGAAGCTTTCTCATAGAATCATAGAATGGTTTGGGTTAGAAGGGACCTTTAAAGGTCATCTAGTCCAACTCCCCTGCAATGAGCAGGGACATCTTCAACTAGATGAGGTTGCTCGAAGCCCCATCCAGCCTGACTTTGAATGGTTCCAAGGATGGGGAATCAACCACCTCTCTGGGCAAGCTGTGCCAGTGTTTCACCACCCTCAGCATAACAAATTTCTTCCTGGCATCTAGTCTGAATCTACTCTCCTTTAGTTTAAAACCATTAGCCCATGTCCTGTCACTACAGGCCCTACTGAAAAATCTGTCCCTATCTTTCTTATAAGGCCGCTTTAAGTACTGAAAGCTCCAGTAAGTTCTGCCCAGAGCCTTCTCTTCTCCAGGCTAATAACCCCAACTCTCTCTCAGCCTGTCCTCACAGGAGAGGTGTTCCAAGCCTCTGATCATTTTTGTGGCCCTCCTCTGGACCCACTCCAACAGGTCCATGTTTTTCTTGTACACCAGGCAGTATTATCACAGATGAGGGCTACTCACAGATTTAGACTAAGTTTTGCCCAGAGTAAGCCAAAATCCTGCTATGTGACATCACCCATATGATTGTTGTTCACTGACTCATAGAAGAGAATCACAGAATAGTTGAGGTTGGAAGGGAAGTATCATCTAGTCCAGCCACCCCTGTTCAAAGCAGGCTCAACTACAACAGGTTGCTCAGTACCTAGCCTAGTCAGATTTTGAGTATCTCCAATGATGGAGACACCACAGCCTCTCTGAGCAACCTGTTCAGTGTTCAATCACCCTTACAGTAAAAAGTTTTCTTATGTTTAAGTGGAATTTCCAGTATTTCCATGCTGTTTTCTTATTGTACTTCAGGCAGCAGCTACAGCACGCTGCAATTTCCGCCATGAAGTTTTTAATTAAATTATACCACAGACCTCCATAAAGACTAACTGAGGCTCTGGTTTGATCTGTTCTCTTCTTCCACAGACATCCTGAAATTACTATGCTTGTGCTCATCTCGGTTCTGCTTGCTCCCCCTGTCTGGAATAGAGGAGCTCCATGCCCTACAGTCTTCTGCACACTCAGACTCTCTCTCAACACTATTATGTTCTCTGGGCTGGCAAAAGCACTTCAAAATTAGATTCTACCTCAAACAGGGAATGTTTATTCCACTTACAAATTTGCCTACTTTGCATTCCCTACTCTGCATCAGGTAATGGCCATGAAGTTACCATGTTTCTTCACACAACACTGTTTACCCTGAAAGAAAAATTTCAGTACTTACCACATTAATTGTATAGTCCAAGCAGAGACCAGTCATTAAGTCAATGACAGTGATGCCTGGCACAGAGGACGAGTGAAACCACACGCCACCAACAAGCAGAAGTTTTCCGTCATGCACATGTGCAGTATGTGAATACCTGTGAGTTCAAAATGAGATTGAACTCCATTAGTAACAGAGGTAGGTAGACAGCCACGGATTCACTGCTGAATGCCTTCTACCCACCTTGGGATGAGAGGAGGTTGGGTCTCTACTGTCTGCCACTGAAAGCCATGTTCAAGTTCCCTCAGAAAGAAAACTGAACCCAAGGGCTGCTCAGCTGCTCCCAGACCTCCTGCAATTAGCACTCCTCCTTTCCAGCTACAGGCGCTGTGAGAGTGACGGCTTTCTGGTACTGGACCCTCAACAGGAATCTAGGAAAACATAAGTCCAAGGCTGAAGTTTGCCAAGCTAAGTGTCTTCATGTCCAGGCTCTTAAAAGATCTCTTCCTGCTGCATGTCCTGTGGGATGTAATATTCTTTCCTGCCACAGGATAGGAACAGTTGCTGGAGGGGAGCAGAGTAAACATGATAGGGAACCATCAAAAAAAACCAACCTACACATGTTCCTCTCGGGATGGCTAAATAGAAGTGTTTCCATTTACACCATCTCAAATATTTTTCTGGCCCTCAATATATTTAATATCATTCAGTCTTTAGAGGGTTTTATTTCTGCACATCTATTAGAGGTAACTGTATTTGCATTCTTGCATGCTGCTTTCTGTTCAAGACATGCACCTGAGACCGCAAGTGTACAAACACATACATTAATGCAGTGACCAGTAAGGCAGGTGATCAGTGGTTCAAACCACAGAGCAAGATAAAATGCTGAACTGCAGTACTAATATGCAGAGAGGAATCCTTCAGTGCAAAATGTAAGTTGAGGGGTTAATGGAATATCATAGCAAACAAGCTGTGGAGAAAATTTTGGAATGCATCTGCTCCATCCCTTTCTCCTAAAGCAAATTCAACTATACCTGTTATCATCTGGAGAGACGGCTATTTAATAGTTTTGGAAAGTCTGTAGTAATAAGAATTTCTCACCTCTTTAGGCAGCCTAGGGCTGCTCTCCAGACTCTTGTCCCCCAGTTTGTATGTATAACCAGGATTGCTCTGTCCTAGGTACAGAATCTGGGACTTGCTCTTGTTAAATTCCATATGGTTGGTGACTGCCCAGCTCTCTAGAACCACAGAATCACTTAGGTTGGAAAAGACCTTGAAGATCATCAGGTCCACCCATCATCCATGCCCACTAAACCATGTCCTGGAGTGCCTTGTCTACGCACTTTTTTAATACCTCCAGGGATGGTGACTCAGCCACTTCCCTGGGCAGCCTGTTCCAGTGTCTGACAACCCTCTCAGTAAAGAAATTTTTCCTAATATCCAACCTAAACCCCCCTTGCCGCAACTTGAGGCCATTTCCTCTCATCCTATCTCCAGCCACCAGACAGAACAGACCAGCCCCCACTTCACTACAACCCCTTTCAGGCAGTTGTAGAGAGCGATGAGGTCCCCCCTCAGCCTCCTCTTTTCCAGGCTAAACAACTCCAGTTCCCTCAGCCGCTCCTCATCAGACTCGTGCTCCAGTTTTCTTGTAACATCTTTGACCCAGGCCCCACGATGGCAGCAGACTTCCCTAAGATGTGGGTCTCATCAGCATACTGGGCCTTCTGTTCCCCTCAGAAGAGAGTCTCCTATGACAATGACGCATCTTTTTTTTCTTAACGGAATGGTTTTGATGCAGGGTGTAGGCTGACTTAGCCTTGGCAACACCTCCAACCTAGAGGGACCATCATCCTCATCATTGTTTCATTCCACTTCCAGAGGCTCATACCTATTGTACAAGGACACCTGGGAAGGTGAGGCAGTCACGGAGGAGATGTGCCTAGTGCACCAGGCAGAAACTTGTCACCATTTTCCTCTCTCCCTCAAATCACCACATTCTGCCACGTGGAGAGAGGACAGGGAATCTTCCATATCATGTGTCCTGTCTGCTGACAGGTCTGTCCCAGGGAAGGTAGGGTGCGGTTCCAGTAGACAATCTCCTTCTCAGACTCCCTGATACTACTCAACATATTCTCCTCCTCCCAGAGCTCTTCCACTAAGCTGGGGAGCTCCTCTACCTGGATGCACCTCCCACAGGTATGCCCACTACTGCCGTCCAGTACTGGTGTAGGAGTAGGGCACAGGCTGCACCCTGACACCTGGGTAGCAGGATGTTCCCATGGGAGCTCTGCCTGGGAAGCTGCGTCAGCTGCATTCATAGCCTCCTGCCGGGTAGAGGCCACTGCTCCCTGTCCGAGCCAGCAAAGTTACAGCGCCTGGCCGTGCAAACTGCTGCGCCAAGCCCTGCCTGACACACCGTGCCCTGTCTGCCTGCCCTGGTTGCTAGCGTTTCCTAGGGGTTTCTTTTAGAGGTGGCAGGGGGTGCTTGGCCGTGGTTGCTCCTGGCCCTGTCTCTGCACTCTCCTGACGTTTCCCGGGTTCAGGAAACCTCCCCGCACACTGCGCTACAGCGGCCACTGCAGATTATGCCAGCACCTGAGCTGCTTGCTTCAGTGACTGAGAATGCTCACAGGGAAATCTTATCAACATGTAATGCCTAATGGGAGAGATGAAAGAAGACAGAGACAGAACATTCTCAGTAGTGTCCAGCAACAGGGCTAGAGGCAATGGGCACAAATTGAAATATAAAATAATCCACTTAAACATAAAAAATCCTCCCGTTTTCCTATGAGGTCAAGCACTGGAAGAGGCTGCCCAAAGAGGCTGTGGAGTCCATTATCTTTGGAGATAATCAAAACCCAACTGCACAATGCCTTGAGCAAGCTGTTCTAGTTAGACCTGCTTTAAGCAAGGGTGCTGGACCAGATGATCTCCAGATGTCCCTTCCAACTTCAACTATTCTGTTAAGACTCTATTCCACTAAATAGCAAGGTGTTTAGAAGTTAGCTCTAACTCTAATCACCATGAAGTGTGACAGTACTGCCAATGGCATCCACTTCAATATGGTAATACCACTGTGATTTAGTTGAGCTTCCAATACGGCAGCATGCATCTGTGAAGGCAATTTCTACTCCCCAGGGCCTCCCTAAGTTCTTACCACAGTGCAGGAAAGTTCCTGAGTGTGCAGGAAATACCAATCCCCCAGCACAGGCTCCATAGCAGAGCGGCCACCGTACAGAAACAGGTACTTCTCGCCTACGGAAAAAGACAACCAGGTGAAAAGAGAAGTTAGAATTCGGTATGTCACAAAAGCAAAAGATTCTGTTTGCATACAAGGGAAGCTGACCAAAGACAGAAACTAAGGCAGACAGGCAGAGGTTTTCCTCACTATTTATATTAAGACATCCTGCAACCCAACAAACATTTCCCTACTTCAGCAATACATGCAAGAAATTTTTTCATAGATACAGGAATTACTCTTGTACCTAGATCTTTTATAAGACACACGGAAGACTAAATATTTTTACTAAAAAGCTGCATTCTTCATGTTTGTGGTCATTCAGAAGACAGCCATCATCCACTTATATTACATAGTTTCTGAATGTTAAGGTCTGAATGGACATCACACACTGTAGTCTCAAAAACAAAAGGAGAATATGGGGTTTTTAATATACCTAATGGACTTAAGGAATGAAAATTCAGGCAATGGAAAGATTATACCTGTAGAACTAATAAAACTAGAAAACCCTAAGTACATAAATCATAGCAACACACTGATATTTATCCCAAGAAAACAGATAAATAAGATAACAAGAATGTGTGTTTGTTCACACAAAACAGAGATAATGATAATTCAAGTGTGTAGGAGTTAATCTGGAGAAGCCTCAAAAAGTAGATACAAAAGTACTCTGGGTAGATGTCAAGGATGTGCGTTAACTGCACTGTGCCCTGTCAGCTCACTTCTTCATAATGGACTGTGCAAATAAGACAAGTGTTGATCACTTTCTTCAGCTACACAGCAAAATCAGGGAAAAAAATAAGATGATGCAATACAGTCCAACAAAGACAAAACCCAATGTATTATTTATAAAATTTTATTTTCCCATTTAGCATTTGCTTCTATTGACTGGAAGGCTGAACTCTAAAGTACAGTATGGTGTTAATTAAACACTGCTTCACAAATTCAAAGTATGCTCCAGACTACACTAACAACTACTTAACAATTCCCCTGCTGTTCCCCTTCAATAGCTCCCTGCCAGCTAGTGGAGAACGAAACAGCTTAAAGAAATGACAGCTCTCACTTTCTGAATTCCACTAAGTCACACCACTGACTTGCTAACAACTACTGAAGTTTTTGCTCCTTACAGGCAATATCCTTTACTAGACAAACCTTCAGCGTGCCATTGCAAGGCTTGATTCTAGACCTATTCAGAACTACTGAATATTTGTCAATTGCTACTAGAAGAGTAACATTTCTTCTGAGGCACTTCTGGATTAAGAGCTAGGGATCCCACTCCATAATGTTCCAGAATTAAAATACTATCCTTCAGAGAGGAAGTTCTGAAACTTCTTTCTGGTGTGATCAAGCATGAATAACTTTAGCCATAAATGATCTCAAAAAATCAGTCTTCCGGAAGAGATTATTTCCCTAGGTTTTTAATTTTACTTAACACTGGGTATTATGTGGTTTACGAAATAGGAAATTACCACATTTCAAGTGTCAAGAAGAGATCTCAAAGCCTCTTTCAATTTCCTTTCTATTGGCAGGCTTGAGAAGTGGGCCAATATGAACCTCATGAAGTTCAACAAGGCCAAGTGCAATGTCCTGCACCTGGGTTAGGTCAAGCCCCAGTATCAACACAGGCTGGGGATGAAGGGATTCAGAGCAGCCCTGCAGAGAAGGACTTGGGGGTACTGGT
>JANZLQ010000027.1:26657158-26669534 GCA_026212715.1 Elanus axillaris | reverse complement strand
TCCCACCGGAGGGGGGCGGGGGGAGTGAGCGAACGGCTGCGTGGGCCTTTGTTACCGGCTGGGCTGAAACCACGACAGCGCTGCATCTACGTGTCTTTTAAATACCTCCAGGGATGGTGACTCAACCACTTCCCTGGGCAGCCTGTTCCAATGCTTGACAGCCCTTTCAGTGAAGAAATTTCTCCTAATAGCCAATCTAAACCTCCCCTGGTACAACTTGAGGCCGTTTACTTTCATCCTATCACTTCTTACTTGGGAAAAGGGATCACAGAATCATAGAACCATAGAATCATTTAGGATGGAAAAGACCTTGAAGATCATCGAGCCCAACCATCATCCATGCCCACTAAACCATGTCCTGGAGTGCCTTGTCTACGCACTTTATTAATACCTCCAGGGATGGTGACTCAACCACTTCCCTGGGCAGCCTGTTCCAATGTCTGACAACCCTCTCAGTAAAGAAATTTTTCCTAATATCCAACCTAAACCTCCCTTGCCGCAACTTGAGGCGATTTCCTCTCATCCTATCTCCAGCCACCAGACAGAACAGACCAGCACCCACCTCGCTACAACTCCTTTCAGGTGGCTGTACAGAGCGATAAGGTCCCCCCTCAGCCTCCTCTTTTTCCAGCCCCAGTTCCCTCAGCCGCTCCTCATCAGACTTGTGCTCAAGGCCCTTCACCAGCTTTGTTGCCCTTCTTTGGATGCAGTCCAGCACCTCAATATCTTTCTTGGAGTGAGGGGCACAAAACCGAACACAGTATGTGAGGTGCAGCCTCACCAGTGCCAAGTACAGGCAGACGATCACTGCCCTAGTACTGCTGGCCACACCATTTCTGACACAAGCCACAACGCTACTGGCCATCTTGGTCACCTAGGCACACTGCTGGCTCATATTCAGCTGGCCAATGACCAACACCCCCAGGTCCTTTTCTGCCAGGCAGCTTTCCAGCTGCTCTTCCCCAAGCCTGTAGCATTGCATGGGGTTGTTGGGACCCAAGTGCAGGACCCGGTACGTGGCATTCAGAACCTTCAGACCTCTAACTGCCAGCATAATTGCGCTGTGACATCACTTTTCTACCAGACATCATTTTGTTGTTGGCACAAAAATGTCTTCCTTACACTTGCCATCAGTATGGGAACTCACCCCATCTTCTATCAGGATTTTCCTTTTTCACACAGCCACCTTTCCAGTAGCCTTCATGCTTAATTAGCACATGAAAATTTCTCATACGGCAGTGCTGTCCATCCTCCTCCCCAAAGCCTCCAGTGGTGAGAATCACATTGGGTTTTATAAGAACAGAGTGGTGACCATAACGTCTCAGGCCAGAAATTTCAGAGTGCATTGCACACACTGCTGCAGTGATACTCCCAGCCATCCTGACAGTCTCATCACGATGAGGAACTGTAAGCCAAAGAGAAGCAAAGAACTTATGCACAAATAGGAACCAAGGACTACATTTTAAACGCGAGAGCAAGCAAGTCTGTTCAGCTTTTCAAGAAGACAAAATTGTGAAGCGAGTTGACAGAGCACACAGACAATCTGACATGCCCTTGAAATCAAGCTGTAGTTGTTTAAACTACCACTGTGCCAACTTTCAACTTCTGCTTACCGCTCCCTCAGCTCCTGACACAGTTCTGAGACCACTTTAATGGGGCGGAGGTAAGACCGGCTAAAAGACTGCAGTCTCCTAAACTGCTGTAGCAAGATAGGAATTACTGCAGTACTTTCAAAAGGAGTACCTTTCTGATGAAGACAATATTTGGCTACTTAAATAGCAAAGAACAACAGAAAAAGGACAAACACCTGGAAGCTAGATTTCAGTTTCTTGCTCGAATTTGATCCTACCTTCAAAAAAGCATTGAAATAAAGTTCTAAAGCACGAAGAATAATCTCCATTCCAATGGTCCTACTACAAGAGAATATTTTCAGTTATGTAAATATCTTCTCTCTAAACACTATATCCCTTAGTATGAACCAAGCTTTCAACACAGGACTCTAGCTCACCTCTGCATTTTACATATTGTTTTCTTTTAATCAGTTTTGAATTTGTATCTTTTCTGTTTCAATCAAGCGCCTTACTCTTGTGTGGTGGAGAAGCAGCTCTCAGTCTATTTTTTGTATGCCATACACAAAAATGTCCTGAATGTTGTTTAGCACATGACGCTACTTTCTGTTGTTTGATAAAGTAAAAAATTTCATCTCCTTGGGCTTAAGTGTCTTTCTACAGATGGATCTTTTTAAGACCGAAGGGTTTTTTCATTTTGGAAAATGTACTTAATCATGCTCTGTTTGGAAGACGTAGTACTTGCACTGTCTTGAACAGGGACCCAAACCTATTTGAGAGGATAGCTGGGGGCACATACTGGTGTATCTGAGACACACTTTTTGCCATTACCAGTAAAAATATCTAAGCATGGATAATTTACCAGATTTTGAAGGCTCTTGCTATCAGTTTTGACTACAACAGAGACAGCAGCAGAAAGACCCTATTCCTGTCTCTAATGAATGAAGTGTCTTCACTGTATTAATGTCAGTTAAGCAAATGTCAGATTATTTTTTTTAACTTAAGGATAGGTCCTACGCATTTAGGAATCTTTAAGATTTTATGATAAGGACCAGTGACAATCACACAGTGTATTTAACCACACTCACATTCATTTAGCTTCGATTTCACTATGTGTTTTCACACCTAATCAAGACACAACACAATGGATGCAGTAGCCTTTCTGGCTTAAGGAATGCCAACCTGCCTCATCCTTTTGCAGCTGCTTTTCCTGCTCCCTAAAACACAGATTTTGACTGAAAGTTGCAGACAGAACTACTTGTGATATACTGTGAACAAGACTAGTAATGTGAAACAGGTTAAAAATAATCTTCTGTTTTCCACCCTGGAAAAGGAAGCAAGCAGCTAAAAGCAGAAATTACTTGGACTGCTACTGCTGCCAAGTCCTTTTAATCATGGAAACACAGTCTTAGTCTTGGCTTTTCCCCAGATGTACCACTTTTCTCCCAGCTGATAAAAGCAGCATACAGATTTAAAAGCATTTCAGAAACATAAATACTACATGTACAATTCCACCCACAGGGGACAACAGAACAGAAACTTTGTGACATGCTCCTGAGTGCTCTGCTGGACAATACATTGATACTGCAGTGTAAATCGTAACAACCTTTTGGGAGCTGGAAGGACAGAATGGCTCAGAGAGCCATGTATGGAGACAAGTGGGAATAAGTTGAAACGGGAATGTCTGTGGGATCCCAAAAATAGGAGAAGGAACAGAGCAGACTGGCATTGCAGCCATGCACTGGAGGGCCCCTCGTATAAACAGAAGGAAGAGCTGTTCAGACTGGAGGGTTCAATAAACTGAAAGAATTAAACTGATCAGAACCACCAGAGTCAGGATGCTGCCCTGGCCTCCCTTATAGACAGCAGAACCATTATTAGAAGCATGGAGAAAGCTACTCAGATGGCAGCATCCCATCTGTTCCTTCCAGGGTTTTATTGTCTCCTAAAATCTCTCAGAGAAGCCTGCATGACATAAAAGAATACTATGAAAACTAGTCAGTAGGTACCTGTCATACTGGATAACAGTGGAGTCCAGGAAGGTTCCATCCCCTTTGAAGCAGTCAAGACAAAGTAATGAGAACATTTCAGATGCCATTCCTGTAGCAAGCCCAAAGAAAGAAAAAAAAGAAAACAAACAATCCCCCTCAAAATCTCAGAGCAAGCAGTAGTAAGGATCTCAGAATGGTCAGGGTGATCAAATCAAAGACCAATCTAGCCTAGCACTAACAGTGGCCAAAATCAGAAGACTAAAGTTGAATCTGAGAAAGAGCAAGTATATAAATACTGTCCTCACTCGAGCCTTCAAAAATTTACAGGTCAGGGATTTTCTAAGCAAGAAGCTGTGTCTCTGTATTGAACAATCCTTGATGGATTTCTCATCCATGAACCTATCCAGTTGCTTTCTGAACTCACATAAACTTCTATCATCTCTAAAATGCCGTGGCAAGGAGTTCCACAGCTTAATTATACATTGCATGAGGATATATTCAGCCAACTACATGACTAGAAGACATAACCATGAATTTAAAGGGTGCAAGAAACCACAATATTGGCATCATCGGCCCAAATTCTACCAGAAGTAAATAGCATCTTTTCAAAAGTGATAGCCAAAAATTGACGTAAATACCAAAAATGGAAGAATCCACTATTTGTCCCTAGCCTAATTATTGTAAAAATTAGTCGTCCTGAGCACTAAGTGTGTATTTTACATTTCTTATCTAATTCGGTCAAGCTTGTTTCCAGTAAGACCTTGACCTTACTTTATCTCAAGGGCTAATTGTAGACCTCTCTGTAATCACGTATCTTACTCCTATGCATGTTTTTCAGCTTGGAATTATCTACATGTTAACCTCCTCTATAAGGAAAAGTATTAAAAGTCTTTACTTTATCACTGTATGAGCGATTGCCTTGATCTACAATAATTCTTGTACAAATTTCTACACCAATTTGCAAATCTGCCAGCATCTTTCAGTCATCCCTTCTGCATTCATGAAGCCAAGCAGATCCTGCATGTTGGCAAAATAAATGCAAGCATATTAAATTGTTTTCATATTGCAGGCTGTTAAGATTTCTAGAGAGAATTATAAACAGAGAACCACAAAATCGAAAGGGAAACTTGTAGTAAGTTTCCTACAGGATATTTATCTCAAAGTTACTCAGTATCTTTGACTTACCTTCTCTTCTAGACTTCAAATAGTCATAAACTTTGCCAGCAGTTAACATTAAAATGGCAAAGAACAGAGTCAGTTAAATTTCAATCATTAATATAGGAATACCTGTACAAAGTCAGACCAAAAAAAATCTGAAGCTAGTAACCTGTATCCAGCAATGACAAACAGCAACAGCCTACAGAAATACAAGACAGCAGGACAAGTCCATCTGCTTCCCCCAGGAATGGTCCCAACCACTTGCAGTCAGGAACCTCACATCAGGTGTACTTTTATGCATTCAGTAATCCTCAATGGATTTCTCTTTCATTAAAATAATTGCCCCTTGAACCCACGCAAACTTTGAGCATCTACAACATCTTTTATGCCACCAGCTAGTTTGCTATGCTAAGATTGTCCCCCTGAGAGACCACTCACTGAGGAAGGAACAAGAAGCTTTTCTAACACCAAAGAGAGTCTTCTTCCAATGCTCCTTGCCCCAGCTTCACACTGAACTTCCTGCAGGCTCTGTATTAACTAAGTCTGGTTCAAGATCCTTTCTGCCTACATGAACACCTATACCTCAGAAGCTTTTGTGCAGAACTGTGACCGTAAGGAATTGCACGCACCTTACCATATCAAAGCTAGGTCACTGGTGTTCAGAATAAAGGAGGGTTACCTCGTATTCATCAAAAGGCTCCAGAGCCTGCACTCTTTGCTGCTCATCTTCTGGAGTACAACAGGTGAAAAACTCGTTCATATCGATGACACTGCACTCAGTCCAGCCCTAAAACAGAAACCACTCAAAATTACTACCTCTGAAAGGACAGAGGATCACTTCGCAGAAGAAAACAAAGACACTAAAATAAACACCTGCATGAGCCTTTAAGACAATCTAGCTGGAACAACAGCCCAGAATCTGAAGATAGATCTCTTAGCTGTAAAGCTCTTAAGAACTTAATTTATTATATCTGAAGTCTCACAGGAACCCATCTCGCCTTAATCCCACACCAGAAAGTAAGCTGCAAGTTGGTTGGAAGGACCTTCAAATGACTAGTCATGCTACTAGAGAAGGTAGTGACTCAGCCTTGGCCCTGTTTGCTTCAACCCATAACTGACACAGCTGATGACTTCCAAAATTATTGAATGTTACAATCTTGTCCAGGTAAATCATGCTTCGTGTGTGCCCTAGAGCTGCAGGTACTTACCTTTTCAAAAAAGCGCCTCTGCTGTGCCTCACCATCAGGGTACTGTGCCAAAGAATGAAGTACCGAGTTCAGCTGGCTAAAATGCTGCTGCATGACACGTCCAAAGGGGTCCTCTGGGTGCATCTGCTCATACAGCAGAAAGCATGCCTGAGAGAAATGCTCTGCTGCCCACTGAATCAAGGCATCTGACCTGTCAGGCAGATTGTGCGTAAGAAATTAAATAATAGGGGCCCACCTTCATCTGGCAGATGCAATATATCGTCCAGCAACACCACAAAGCATGCTATTAAGGCATCCTGACAGAGGTAATACACAAAAGAGAATCCTGTGCTGGGGACTTAGGAACACCTCCTCCCCCAACTGTGTAGAGAATTCAGGGTTGAGAAGAACAAGAAACTCAAAATCACTCGTTCAGGTTTTTTTTTTTTTCCTCCCTTTTAGGACGTAAAGTGGACATCAATTACCCCATCACAATTATGATATAAGGAGCTGTTTGGGAGTTCCACAGAATTCCTGATGCTTTAGTTGTAAGACAGCAGGTCTCCCAGCCCCAGGTGACGTACATACAGAGAAGCTTGTTCTTTTCATTTTACCACCTAGCTAACAGGATAACGCAACTGACCTGCCATTTTCCATGTAGGTGAGCACCACCTCTGCTATGAAGAGGGTGGGGATTCCATTGTCCAGTCCTGCTTCCTCTAGGGCTCTCTGCAGCTCAGACAGCTCTGATAAATCCACCCCCAGCAATTTATAATCCTCTCCAGAAAAGGTAATGACTCCTTGGAGACAAAAATGATACAATCTCACTACAGTGCTGATGCAATACTGAGACCAAAAGGGACAAACAGGAAAATCAACCCCACAGGCAATCGCTCACAAAGCTGTGCCCATCAACTAAATTTCTTTCGGACATGTACAAGAAAATCCCCATCACTAAACAAACCATAAAGGGATAGCGTCAAGAAGTGATATATTAAATGAAGACCTAAAACTCCATTACTCCAATGCAGATTTCACCTACAGATTTCTCATAGAATTATCACGTTTACTCTTAAAAACAAAACTTTATCATATTTACTTTAACAACATTTTTATAGAACTACTATAATTCAGAATCAAATCTTAAAGGCTCTCTTTTATAGACCTCTCAGTTTAGGGTAAGAAAGTACCATTGCTTTGATAGAATTTTAATGGTTTGCCTCACAACCATAAAACCATTCTCGAGATTTTGGGGGTCTGTTTGTTTGTTTTTTAAATAGATGTCATTTCTGTAAAATGGCATTGAATCCTGAACTAACACATGCTAGCTGTCTGCAAACACCAGGACTAATGTCACAGTTCACCGTTCTCAGAAATAAGTTCCAATTTATGATTTGCAAGCATTAGCATAGCATACCTCTGTATTCTGTAAGAGTATCATAAGCTGTATGACCTGTTTCAACCAAAACCAAATCATAGGCAAAGCTAATTGTAAAACACATTTAGAAATCAGCTACTCTGTACTAGTACAATCCAACAATTATACCTGTCCTGAGAACTGTTAATCTATACTGTTCTCAAAGGCATCCATTACCAGAGGCAAAATGGCCTTCTTCAGAACCCCATCCCAGGGTTCCCTGTTAACTTCTTCCAACAACTAACTTGTGTATCCATCACTTCCTGCCCTCTGGACACAGAGAATAGGGTATTCCCAACTCTTCTGACACCCACCTTTTAATTTAAGTACTTGAAGATTATTGGTGTGGACAGAATTCTTTTCCATAGGATGCTGTCAATATTAAAAACATGAATGGATTCAAAAGGAAACTGAACAAGTTCATGGAAGAGCTACTCACTAAGACTTGTTCAACTGCTCAAGGGAGCCAGGGACTTGTGCTCTGCACCTACCTCTGTAGCTGTCTTCCATCTGTACTTAAATTGATTATTACAGTCTAAACGTAGCAGCTTACATACGTATGTCCCTATTGTATTTCATTCCACATTCTCCAGACCATTTGTGAACTTTGTCAAAATCCTACTCTCATCCACCCTATTGCAACTTTCCCTATTTCTTGCTGGTTTATTACATTTTCACCTTCTATAGCATATCATCTGAAACATTAATGGAAACCTTGAAGGAAATCAGGAGAAACCTCTAGTGAGTCCCATACTTCACATTCCTCCATTTTGCCCCTTAGTACTTAGCTGGCACAATAATTCATTCAGCTCTCCTTAAATTCTACAGTAGTTTCATAAGGCTCATTTTTTCCTGCCTTGGAGAGGGAAAAAAAAAAGCCAGGTAACTAATGACTAATGTTTTATTATAGTCAAGACATCCAAAAGTCATAACTTCTGTCCTACCCATAAATCACAGTATAATTCAGGTTGAAAGGGGCCTTTGAAGGTCATCTAGTCCAACTCTTTGCTCACAGCAGAGTTACCTGTATCAGGTTCCTCAAGGCTTTGTCCAGTCAAGCTCTAACTGTCTCCAAGGCTGGAGATTCTACCACTTTTCTGGCCAACCTGTTCCTGCTTCTAACTACTCACATGACAGGAAAAAAAAAAATTCATTATACATAACTGGAATTTCCTTTGTCATTTGCAGCCACTGCCCTTTGACTGTTTGCTTCGTGCCTCCAGGAAACATCTGGCTCCACCTTTTCTACACTCTCCCATTAGGTAGTGGAAGACTGCAGTAAGACTTACCTCCCTCCCAACCTTCTCTTCTTAAGGGTGAACAAACCCAGTTCTCTCAGCCTCCCCTCCTATGTCATGCACTCCACCACTTTATTATTTGCATGACCTCTCACTGGACATGCTGCAGTTCACCACTGTATTTGTACTAGTGAGCCCAAAACTGGACACAGTACCTCAGAAATTGTAACAGAAAGAAACTGAACTTGGTTTGATATATAATATGCTCCTGACAATTCCATTCTGGCAGCTATACATCTTCTTGTTATCTCCCAATGCTTATAAATGATTTATTCGTCGCAAAATTTTTCAGAAAATGAATACGCTTTTCATCTACAACTTCATAGTTCCTCTACCATCATATCTCACTTTTTAAAAGCTGAAGCTGTTTACTTCTTTTAAACATTTAGTATCTAGAAAACCTTCCATAAATATCGTACCTAATTCTTCCTCTCCAGTATCTCCCACCAGTGCTGACAACTCTTTCACTCTTTTGATCAGAGTAGCTTTCTGGTATGCCACACTTGGGAAATCCACCTCATATACCACAGTGTGATGCAGAAGACCCAAGTCCTTCAAACGGAAGTATAAGGAGTCAAAGCCAGCACCTAAAGACAGGATCTGCAGAGAAAATATCAGAAAAAGTTATACTCAACTCTAGCAGCATCCTGAGCTGCTAGGTGTGAAAAATATTCACTAACATCATCTGTAGAGTGACAAAATCAGACAATCTCCTGCAAGAGGTAGAAGAATTTTGTGTAGGTATTGCCCCCTTCCAGATACTTCTGTCAAAGTGACAAATGGACAGCCACGGTAGTGCCAGTCAGATTCCCTGTGCTCTTCAAAAAAGATCCTCTTCTGGGAAAGGATCACAACAGATGCCCTAATAAGCTACTGCAGTGCCAAGATGCCAAAAAGACTTTTCACATATATAGCGGAAACTGCCAGTACATCCAGACAAAGAAAATGCACCTGAGTCCTAGGGTGGGTTTGGGTCTTCAGCAGAAAGTCTTGAACGCAGTGATCTACAGCACGGGCGCGGATGTAATAACCCCTGTGGAATGAATTCAGTTGTAATCACTGTCCAGGAACCCTCTCTCTCCAGCACTGGCATCCTCCATTTAAAAAAAAAAAAAAAAAGATTTTTTTCTCTCTTGGCTTCAACCCAATAACCCCATTTTTATAGACCTTCACTGGGAAATGTCTGATGATTAACAAGCTCATATCTAGAGCTTGTAAATAAATACAGATCTCCTGTATTCAGTAAGTGTATTAACCAGCGAGATTACAGATAACCCAGATAAAACTTGTAGATGTCCGAGCTGGACCTGTTCTATTTTACATAAATAAATACTCACTGGATGAAAAAGTAATAATCCAGACAGTTAGGATGCTCCCCTGCAATGTGGGTGGCCAATACCGGAGTTCCTGACCCAAATCAGATGCCATAACAATATGAAGTTAACTCCTTTACTGACAAGGGGCTATTTGGTATAACAACATGAATGACACTGTGTGCAAATGCAGCGAGAGGTGAACAAAAAAGGGAAGAGAAGCAAATTCAGGAGAAGAATTTCATTCTCTGTTTTCTGAATGCATGGAACTAAGTCTAACTCCTGGAAAGTGTTTACTGTTTTCCTAGTCTGGCAGGGACTAGTGTCTCTTTTTCCTTGGCATTCTCTTTTAGTGAATTTCATCATGTCCCCACTAGGCTCACCAGTTCCTATCACCCCCTTTAGCAAGCATGTTGTCATCCCCATGCCTCACAGGGACTAAAGACTAGATACTCTTAAGATGTCCCAAAATTTATGACAGTGTTGACAACTGCAATACATAACTCCTTCTATGAATTTAGTTTGGCATGCCAACGTCCTGTGACAAGTCAACACAGGCTCAGCTTCCTGACCTGATGAGCAACACTTGTCTTCATAGGCCCGCAAGCTTCTGCTTGAAGACCACTTTTTTTTTCCCCCCTGTCCTGGTTTTGGCTGGGATAGTTAATTTTCTTCTTAGTAGCTGGTACGGTGTGGTTTGGATTTAGTGCAAGAATAATGTTGTTAACACATTAATGTTTTAGTTGTTACTAAGTAATGCTTACCTTAAGTTAAGGATTTTCCAGTTTCCCCTGCTCTGCCAGCAAGCAGGTGTACAAGAAGCTGGGAGGGAGCATGGCCAGGACAGCTGACCTGAATGAGCTGAAGGGGTATTCCATACCATAGAATGTCACGCTCAGTATATAAACTGGGGGGAGCTGACTGGGAAGGGCAGACTGCTGCTCGGACATCAGTCAGTGGGTGGTGAGCAATTGCACTGTGCACCACTTGTCTTTTCTTGGGGGTTTTTTTATTTTTATTTTATTCCTTTTTGTTATTATTACTATTATTATAATAGTAGTAGTATTACATTTTATTTTACTTTTGTTATTAAACCGTTCTATCTCAACCCATGAGTTTTACTTTTTTTTCCCAATTCTCCTCCCCATCCCACTGGGAGGGGGAGGAGTGAGCAAGCAGCTACGTGGTGGTTAGTTGCTGGCTGGGGTTAAACCACAACATCCCTGAATGAAATTCCTTTAGCAACTCACAGACACTCTGACTGCATTAAACTATTAGCCTTATATTACTTGTAAACTCCACTACCATATCAGTGTAGAACCCTCTACACATACGCATTTAAACATTTGTGCTTGGGTCCTGCAAAGCTCCAGAGAAGACCCACTGGTCAGACACCACCAATTCAAAAGATAATACTGTTACCCTTAGCCACCAAATTCCTTATTGAAATCGTAATGTTCTTGAGAATTAATGAGAAAACTACAGACGTGCTAACATTTTTAGTACATTAGTTTTCCAATCTTACCGAAAGCAGTTTTCAGCAGCATTGAATACAGGAGTTAGGAACCAGTCCAGTGACACATTTCACTCAGGACAAAGCTTTCGATTTTTGCCCACAAGACATGTAAAAAAACCATTGTACTAACAGCCTAAAAAGGTTACCTTCCCGAGAGAGAGCACTCTGCAAGTTGCCACTCCATCACCATGCGTACTCTCCTTGAAATGCATTTTTAAAAGCTGTGCCTGAAACAGCAGTGACAACTCCAAGGGTCCGGGGAATCACTAGGGCCCTTCTGCACCCCGAGAGGCGGGAGGCAGCGAGCCCCACGCCGACCCGCCGGCGCCGGGGCTCAGCAGCCACAGAAGACGAGGACCCTGCGCAGACCCCGCTCCTCACCGGTGCACAAGTGGGGCTCGCCGCCGCCGCCGCCGCCCCACCAGGAGCCGCAGGAACCGGTCCTGGATGTAGCCCCGCGCCGCCGCCGAGCACTTGCTGACGGCGCTGCTGCCGCCGGTGCCCTGGACCTGCCGGGACAAGGACGCATTTAAGGCCGCGGGCCGGGAAGCGCCCAGGCCTAGCGGGGCGGGACACCGGGGCCAGGCAGGGCCAAGGCGGCAGTTCCCGCCGGCGCCGCCGAGCTCCGTTCACGTCTCAGCCTCCCCCCCCTCCCGCCCGCGTTTGCCTCCCCACGTCCCCCGAAGCCAGTGCGGGCCCCGCAACAGGGGCCACGCCTGCGCCGAGGATCACTCACGGCGGTGGGGCGCGGGGCGCCCGGACGCCCGCGGCCCATTCTGTACGCAACCAGACCGGCGGACGCAGGAAGTGACGCGCCGCGCGCAGGAAGTGACGCGCCGCGCGCAGGAAGTGACGCGCCGCGCCCGGCGGGGGAGCGTCGGGGGCGGGGCGCTGCCGGTGGAGCGCGCCCCCTGGCGGGCCCGCCTCC
>JANZLQ010000027.1:26570757-26610987 GCA_026212715.1 Elanus axillaris | reverse complement strand
TTTCCCCAGAGCTGCTTCCCCAGGCTGGCAGTGCCGGGGGTGCTCTGCTTCCCAGAGCAGGACTTGGCATTTGTCCTTGCCGAGTTCCGTGCGGTTCCTGTTGGCCCATTCCTCCCTCCTGCCCTCCAGGCAGAGCACAGCTCAGGAGCCACCACCCTCTGACCCCAACCCTCCATCCCATTTTTTACCCACCTGGCTGTCCAGCCCTCTGGACCGTAACATCCTGCCCCAGCTATGAGGATGGTGGGACAAGGTGTAAAAAAACTTAAGGCAATTGTCATCCACAGCTGTCATCCCTTCAACCACAGATCCCATCCTTGCATCACAGAAAGCAAACCAGATGGTTGGTCCGTGCTGTCTGTTCCCCTCCCAGGCTCCTCCATGTGGCCAAAAACATGCTCCAAGAGGACTCGCTCCATGATTCTCCCAGGGCCTACAGTGTTGCTGACAAGAGTGCAGCTCCTCAGGTCATCCTTCTGGCCTTTTTTGAAGGTGGGGTGCAATATTTGCTCTCCTCCAGTTGTCAGGGACCTCCCCTGATCTCTACCACATTTGAAAGAGCAGCCCTGCAAGTCTGTTTGTGTCAGCATCCATTGATGCAGCCTGTTGGGTCCCATGGATTCGTATGGATCACGTTCACGGAAGAAATCTTGACTCAGTCTTCATCCCTGTCTGGTAGCTCTCTGAACACTTTCAAAAAGCATGGAGGCCTGGGAGACCTTGTTGGTGAAGGCTGAGGTAAAGGAGGCATTGAGTGTCTCAGTCTTATCTGTGTCTCCTGTCACTGAATCACCCACCACATTCAGAAATGGGCCCTTATTCAGCCTTCTACTACCAACACAGTGGTAAAGGCTCTTCTTAGCACCCTCAATTTGCCTTGCAAGTCTCAACCCCACATGAACCTTGACTTTCCTGACACCATCCCTACATGCCTGGGCAATGTTTATAAATTCCTGCTTTGTAGCTTGCCTCTGCGTCCACCTCCCATATGCTGCATTTTTGCATTGCATCTTAGCCCTAAGGTCCCTGCTTAGCCAAGGCTGTCTGCTGACATGTTGCCTTCTTTTCCTGAGTACTGGGATGCACTGTTCTTTTGCCTGGAGTATGCTGTCCTGAAGGTTCACCAGCTTTCCTGAGATTCCCTGTATAAGCTGAAGTCTTGCTTGAAGTCCAGAATCTGTACTCTGCCACTGTCCTGCCTCGCTCGCTTTAGGGTCCTGAACACTACTACTTCATGGCCACTGCAGCCAAGGCTACTGCCGATCACCACATCCTCAACCAGTTCTCCCATGCTAGTGGAGAGCAGATCCAGCTATGTGTCATCCCTGGTTGGCCTGGGAAATTGAAATTCTTTGTGAGACCCAGGGACTGTGATCCAGAGACTTTCCTCAGGTACTGCTGCCTCATTGGCAGCTTCAACTCAGGGATTTCCTGGCCCAGCACAGATGTCCTCGTGTTTAAAGCCTTTAGTGGATTTTTCCCTGGGAATGTGGATAGTTGCTTTCTGAATCTATACAATTCGATATCGCTGTGCCCTGAAGCGAGGAATTCCACATTTTTTGCATTTTTGTTGAACCCTTCGCTGCCAGCACACCCTCACAAGCTGAGGCCGGGCTGTGCTGCCCTGCAAGGGGGAAGACAGACATGAAGAGGGATCGAGTGCCTTGAGCCCGGGCTATGCAATTCCACCCGTGGTCAGGTGCTGGCTCCGCGCAGCCGCAGCAGAACTGCGGGGCACCACTGTATGGCCGGGGATGTCCTGGGTAAGGGGCGGTGGGGGAAGCTGGCGATACAGGGAGGTGATGGGGGTGTCACTGGGGGGGGACAAAAGGAAGGCACCAGTCCTAGTGTATGTAGGAGGCTGGTATGTGATGGAGCTGTGTGGGCACAAGGGGCAGGCAGGGATGGGGTGTGCTGTGGAACATGGGAGGGGTGTTGTACCCTGTTGCAGGTCAGACGCGGCCGTGGCTATCGTGGTGTGCAGTGCTGGGGGACGCCAGTGCTGCCCTGGGCTGAGCGGGCTCTGTGTGAGGCTGTGTGAGCGCTGGCCTGTCCCAGAGCATGCCGTAGGCAGAATGAGAAGACAAGGCACGGAGGGAGAGTAATGCTCCATGTGCTGTGCACAGCTGCAGGAGGTTCCAGAGAAATACCGTGCTTGCAGCCAAGCACATCTTAAGGCCGAAAGACAGGCGGGAGCGTTGGCCCTGTGCTGCTTAGAAACCCTCGTTCTGGGCTCGAGCAGGATGCTCTGCAGGACCCCGAGTCTCGGTTTCCCTCTCTCTTCAAGACCAAGGAGCTAGTTGCTGTCAGAAGCACATCCCATGTGCAATAGCAGGATGCATTCTTGTGGCCACTATCTCCTGATGGCAAAGGATTTCCCTTTGGAGAATGGGGTCCTACAGGATAGAACAGGAAAGCGACAGGACAGAAAACACTCTGACCGTGCAGTTGGTTTATCCAGGAAGGGGATAGGTTGCCTGGTCACCCACCGATACCAATACAGAGAGGGTTTCTGAGAACAACTGCACTTTATTGTAGTCTTGGGCAGAAACACAGCATGCACTTCACCTCTGCACCTTGTGCCTGGTGTATCCGTGGTGATCCTGTGAGCCTGTTCAGGTGTCCTGTGCAGATGAGGTGACCCCACCGCCTTGCCCACATCTCGTATCTGCATGCTGACCCTGAAGGTTCATGCAGGTGTCTTGCTCCTAGCTGCAGCTTTCTCCTTCTCTCCTTTCTCCTCTCACATAGCTCCTGGGAACAGCCAGTCTTGGCCCTGCAGGATGTTCAAAGAAGTCAGAGGTGAGGGTGCTGTAGGGGCTCCATTCAGGCTCGGAGCTCTGACTCCCACGTACTCAAGCAGCGGGCCTTGCACAGCCCCAAATAGTGTGTTTTCTGAGCTGTCCTATAGACAGCTCGACCCCATTTCCCTCTTATTTCTCCAGCAAACATCAGGAGCCTCATAAGTAAGCTACAGTAAAATCAGTTGTCCAGGATTTGGGGTGGGTTCTAAATACAGATCCTGGGGCTGCCCTGCACTAGTTTCTAGAAGAGTTCCTGGAGAAATATCCAGACTTGGTTTAAAAATTTCCAGGAGTGGTGAATTCACCACAGGCCTTGATAAGCCCATTTGGTGGTTAATTATCTTCACAGCTAAAAATGCGCACCATGTCCCAGACTGCCTGTGCTCTGCAGCCTGCAGCCGTGGGTCCCAGCCACACATGCCATACCTGGTGGCTGAACAAACCCTGTGCTGCCTCTTGGAGAAATCTCCAGGAGGCATCACCCCAGCTGCAGCAGGGATCAGGCCAGCCCCACTCCATGGAACGCAGGCACGGGACATCAGCAGTCTGCAGGCACTCCCTATCCACACAGCGGATGCTGAGCAAACTGTCCGGCTGCCCCACACTGAGCGAACACAGTTAGCTGCTCCTTCAGGTATTATGTTGTTCCTGTGGCTTTTCCCTGGTTTAGCACCACCCCTCCAAGTGAGATTAGGACCAGACGCAAGACTTCTGTAGTGGTTTCACCGGTGCTGGTGTAGCAACGACGAGACCTCTCTTGGACCCTGTGTCGGCTTGCACAGGCAGGGTTTGTGTTAGACCGCTGGTCCACAGACAGTCCCAGAGCAGGATGTGGAGGTGGAGAACTGGACACGTGAACAGGGAACTTTTCAGAGAATGCCTTGCCCTGGCTTTACAGCTGGGTTTGGCTCTGAGGCCAGACTGCTGGCTCCACGAAGCAGTCTTGCAAGGACATGGCTTTGGGTACCAGGGAGCAGACAGGGAGATGATGCTGTACAGCATAATAATGAGAGTTCGACTGCTTCTCCCCTGTTCCCAAAATCTGACCCAGCTCCTGTGGCAGAAGGCTGGATTACCAGATAGCTTCCCCTGTGGGTATCTTTCTTAGGATGGTGACCACCAGAGGATGGTCAAGGTGGGGAAGTAAGGCCATTCTGGAAGCACCAGAGCCCTTGGCCCGAGGAGCCTGAGGAAAATACCTTACTCTGCTGCAGAGCTTGTGACTGTACAGTGCATTAAAGCAGCTGACGTGCATTTTAGAGCACTTTCAGAGTGATAAGCAGTTCATTTTGAAGGACAGAAGTTATTAATTTGCCATATAGAGCCTATTCCAATCACTGTGGCAGCTTAACAGCTTCAGGTTCATTTCCACCTGCAGTGGTAGAGAATGCTACCAGCTAAAACTCAGGCATGGCACACAACTCAAGTGTATTAGTACAGGGCTCTTACCCCAGTAATAATGTCCAATATGGAGCCAGAATACAGGTAACTTGCATACAGGTTTCAGCAATGTCAGTGAGGTCAGATTTATACGCTCAAATGAGCAGCTCCACAGCAAAGGGATGGAGGATGTTGAACTCAGGGGTTCTGATTTCCCAAAGGGCTTTCTGGCCAGGATGCTGTCATGGCACCTGTGGCTCTGAGCGCTCTGCAGCTGGAGCAGGGAAGGGGGATCCTGTTTCATGGTGCTTCTTCTGGCAGCTGCTGCAGGGTTGGGGAGCAAATACTCTGTGCAGGGAGCATGGTGCTCATTGTAGATGTGCTCTCAGCATCTCCCCTCAGACATCCCCTTGGACCGCAGGTGGCAGGGCAGGAGGGAGGGTGTGTTCCAGGTGCTGCCTCCCCTCCTTGGAGCTGTGGATCAGGGGCAGGAGAACTGGCAATGGGCTATCCCAGGTGCTTCCTCCCCTCCCTGGGGTGCAGAGCATACGGTCTGGGGGGAGCGAGGTCCCACCTCTACCCGATTGATCTTTTCTTCCCTGGCCCAGCCGTTCTCCGTACTTTCTCTTGTTGTTCCTCCATCTCTGATGATCGGGTGAGTGGTTCAGGTTAGGGGCCCTGCCCGAAGGAAAGAGCTGTTTGCAGCCCCCAGCTGGGCCCTTTCCTTGGCGCGCGTGCAACGTTCCTGTGCTCCTCGCTCACGGGAGCCGAGGCCCCAGCGCTGCTGCTGGGAGGAGCTGTGGCTGATGAAGCCTGAACTCCACTTCACCCGGGCCTGGCCCAGCTGCCTCCCTCCTGGCTCTGTCCTCCAGCTTTGTTCTCCGTGCAGAGCTCCCAGCTGGTGGAGGAGCCATGGGCAGTGATGCTGGGGTCAGGGGGAAGGAGGTGTTTTCTGCTGGCTGGAGCTCTGCAAGGAGCCCAAGGAGGAGCTGATGCCTTGCAAGCAGGGAGCAGTTTTAATCCTCCTGCTGTGTCTGTAACTGCTAATGCAATTCGTGTTCCTCACGGGCCCGGGCTGCCACAGGGCAATGCTACCCTCGGTCATCATCCTCAGAGCCCAGGGCTGCTGGGCACAGAGCTCTGAGAGCGGGACAAAGCCAGTGTCATGGTGAAAAGGCGGCTGTTGTTCTTCCTGTCTTGTCTGAAGCATCTTTGCAGAAAAAGAAGGAGCAGAGGGCCAGGACAGCTGCTGCAAAAGTGTGGTTGTCCCTGGCAATGGGGATGCTTGGCTGCTAGATCCTTGGCAACTGTGTGAGGCTTGGCCTTTCTGCACCCCCTCTCCACATATGGCCTTTTCCTTTGCTAAGGCAATTCTGTTGACCCGGGTCATGGATGTTGCCCCAGGGGTGCAAGAAGGCAGTTATCACCCAAAACAAGGCACCTCTGGTGGTGCAGGGACCCATGGCAACACTGTAGGTAGAAATCACGCTGTAGCTCATGCAAGTCCGCAATGATGTGCTCCCCCACCTCCATGTCCCCCCAGGGGGACTGGGCCAGCATAGGCTGATCCTGGGGTGCCCTGCAGGGCACTGTCTGCATCCAGTGGGGCCCTGTCCTCTTCCAGGAAGGGCTGCAGAGGAAGCGGTGGCTTGTCTGGGAGAAGAATTGCAGGGCTGAGGTGGTAACTGTCAGTCTGCTTTACTATGGCCAGCTCTGAGGACTGTGTGGTGGTTGTGGGCCATGGAGCAGAGGGCAGCACTGGGTTGGGGAGATGGTGGTGGTGACGGGCTGGGTCTGGCTGGTGGTCTTCTCCATGATGCTGGCCCTGCTCACGTAGTGCCTTCCCTCATCCAGGTGACAGCCACAGACGCAGACAGCGGCACTTTTGGCTCCCTTTCCTACTCCATTGGTTCTGGCATTGGCAGTGTTGTCCCCACACAGTTCAGCATTGACAAGCACACGGGGCAGCTGTGCACTGTGCAGCCTCTGGATCGTGATGAGGGCACGTCTGCCTATGATTTTACCATCACTGCTGTTGATGGGGTGAGTGCTGGAAAGGCCAGGGGCGGGGGATGTGACACTGCTGACTCAGCACTGTGCAGGGGATACTGTTGTCCTTGCCCCTGCTCTTGCACCATCTCTGATCTGCTCCTTCCACAGGGTGGCCTGAACTCCATGGTGTATGTGAAGGTTTTTCTGGAGGACATTAATGACAACCGGCCAGTGTTTTACCCACTGGAGTATGCTGCCAGCATCAGCACGCAGAGCATGCCAGGTACAGCTGTGCTGCGTGTTACTGCCCACGACAAGGATGAGGGGCTGAATGGGAAAGTGACCTACCGCATTGTCCTGGGAAACTCACCCCCTCTCTTCTCCCTCAACAAGGACACAGGTGAGAGAGCTCAGGGGGCAGCCAGAGCAGGCAGCAATCAAAGCAGCACGATGCGGGCAGTTGTAAAAGCCAGCCTGAGGGTCACTACTTGGCCATCTCAGCAGTGCAGTCTGCCACCAGAATACATCTGTTCTGCTCTCTGCCACATCTTCCCTGCCTTGGCTTCTTGAGCCTCTGGCAGCCCCTTCCCAGACTTAGTCTCCAACCTCTTGTTTCTGCTCCCTGCTCTGTTCCTCATTTGTCCTGTCTTCCTTCCTCTCCCTCATTCCCAGTCCCTCATGCACTGTGCCTGTCCTCCTGTGTGCTGCTTGCTTAGCCCCATCAGGCTGTATCCTGTTTAGTTTCTTGTCCCTGCCCAATTCCCTCCTCTCCCCTGCTCAGTTTAGTCTCCTTCCCTATAACGCTCTGTCGCATTCGGTCCCACCTTTCTCACTGGCTGCATCTGCTCTGCCTTGCTTTGGCCACCAAAGCCAGAGCAGTTTCTGCTGGGGAGGTGAGCGCATGGTTGCGTGGTGCCAGGGGCTCTCAGCGGGATGGGCGGGTGTCCTGTGCTCAGCACAGGCATTGGGGTCTCTCCACACTGGTCCCCAAGTTCCTGGAAGGTGACTGGTATGAGACAGGCCTAACAGCCACTCTAATCCAAAGCCACCTCCTTTGTAGGGCCTGTCGAGGATGGTCCTTCAGTTTCATATCTCCTCCAAGAGCCTCCCCACAGCCCAGATCCCACCTGCTGTGTTGTGACCGTCAATCTGCACCCCACATTGGAAACCCTGTTCCCTCCTTTCTGTCTCCCAAGACCTGCCCTCTGGCTCATTTCCCCCAGCCCTTACCACTGTTTAGCTCAGGGCTGTGCTTAAGGTTGAGAAAGGAGGATCTGGGGAGGCTTTCCCAGGAGGGTTCCTCTCCTTTACTCCAGTTCTTCCACGGCAGGCTCCCCACTGTCAGGCGCACATTGTTTGCTGCCCCCTTAGGTCTTTCTTTTCAAGCTTATGGTTTGGCCTGTTCCCTCGGTGCCGGATGACAGACAGGGGTGCAGGCATAGTGGTCTCTGAACTGCTTTCTTCCCTAGGTGTCATCTCCCTCTCATGGTCCCTGAGTGGTAAAGCCAACACCCTCGTGCAGCTGGTGATCTCCGCACAAGATGGTGGGGGCCTACAGGCGCAGCCAAATGCCCAGGTGAACATCAGCATCGTGGAGGGCACGGTCTCACCCCCTGTCTTTGAGCAAGCTCAGTACTTCTTCACAGTGCCTGAGGACATGCTGCAGGGTGCCAGTGTGGGGGCTGTCCGGGCCCAGAACCCTCCAGGTACGGGCTTGTCCCTTTTGTATGCAGTCGCCTTCCCTGTCCCTGCATCATCTTGAAGGCCTGGTATCACACTTCCTCACAGAAGAGCCCTGTTCTGGGAGCTCCACGGATGCACAGAGGCATGCACCTCCAAATGCGCACCCGTGCAATTGTTACTCAACTCATTGCATGCTCTCCCACATGTGCTTACACACACGTGTGCACACACACTTGTGCATGTGCAGCTGTGCATACACTCACGTGTACACGGCACTACTGTACACCTCCCAGCCAGTCTGCCGCAGACAATGCTGCCCAACCCTGCTGCTGTCTGTAAGGGGGCTGAGGAGGTGAGCCGGGTACACAGGTCATTCTTCCTGTCTTCATCTCCTTGTCCACAGGTCATGCAGATGACATCTTTTATTCCATCTCCTCGGGGGATCCTCATGGCTACTTTTCCATTGACTCTGCCTCTGGGCAGCTCCGCACCAGCCTGCCTCTTGATCATGAATCCCAGGCAGTCCTCATTCTGGATGTCCAGGCCCGAAGCGGTTCACCTCCTGCCTATAGCAACACACGCGTGAAAATCTCTGTGTCAGATGTGAATGACAATGTGCCAGTGTTCCCAGCCCCCTCCGACTCCATTCTGCTGCCAGAGGCCACAGAACCTGGGACTACAGTGTACACTTTGCAGGCCGAGGACCGTGACAGCGGTGCCAACGGTCAGGTGAATTTTGAGCTGCTGTCAGGAGGTGATGGCACCTTCAGTGTGGAGCGCTCATCGGGGGCGGTGCGACTGATCGGGGCCCTGCAATATGAAGCCAGCGCAGCCTACAGGCTGGCCATCGTGGCCCGAGACAACGGCGTTCCCCAGCTGAGCTCCACGTTCACGCTGCTGGTACATGTGCAAGCTGAACACGACAATGGGCCCATCTTTGACACACTCACCTACCGCGTGGAGGTGCAGGAAGGTGTGCCTGTCTCCACCCGCTTCCTGCAGGTGCGGGCACTGGCACGTGATGCAGAATCCATGACCCTTACCTACCACTTGCGTGCAGATGGGGATGCTGCCAGCTTTGGCATCATGCCTGAGAGTGGTTGGCTCTATGTCAAAAGCGCACTGGACCGGGAGACGCGAGACCTGTATGTGCTCACAGTGCTGGCGTCGGCAGGAGGCAGTGGTGCAGGGGGGGAAGCCCGGAAAACAGGCACCAGCACTGTACGGATCAGCATCACTGATGAGAACGACAACAGCCCACGGCTGAGCGAGGAGCGTTACTTCTTCACCGTTCCTGAGAATCAGGCTCCCGGTAGCAGTGTGGGGAGGGTGATGGCAAGTGACCGGGACGCTGGGCAGAACAGCCGGCTCACCTACCGCCTGCTCCAGCATGATCCCAACTTCCTTATCCACACACAGACAGGTGAGAGACTCGCTGGCTTCCTAGGCTGGGGCTGGCTGGGGAGAAAGCCCAGAACAGGTCAAAAGTGATGTGGACCAGGCCAGTGCAGCAACAGAATATTCATCTTCCTACCCCTGCCATGCTGGGCTCCCCAGCAACGTGCCTGAGCACAGGCTCTTCTTTAAAGCAGTTTTTGGGCTGAGCTGTGTCCCACTTCTCCCTCACAGGGGAGCTCAGCACCAAGCATAGCCTGGACCGGGAGCAGCAGTCCAGCTACCAGCTCTTGGTGATCGTGCAGGATGGGGGAGCACCACCCCGCAGTGCCACAGGAACCATCTATGTCACTGTGCTGGATGAGAATGACAACGCTCCTGCTTTCCTTCATGTGGCCAGTGGTCAGGAGCTGCCCGTGCAGGTAAGGGCAGAAGGCTGGAGCCCTGGTGAGGCAGGGGTGTGATAGCCTCTGGGTTTGGGGGCAGGGGGTTCTGCAGGCGGAAGGGGAGTAGGCAGGGTCACCCAGGGGAATTTCAGGGTGGGAGGTAAGCAGGCACAAGTTGTGTCCATGCAGCAGCCAGGGCAGTCTGGTAAATCTGATTGCGAAGTGGTAAGATGGGCATGTCCTTGGGAAATACAGACATCCCTGGGCACAGGGCAGGTGAGGACTGCAGAGGGCTCTGAGATCGATAGGACTGACCAGCAGGCAGATGCTCTTGGCTCACACATGCCTGCAAGGAGGGAAGGTGAAAGGGAGCCCTAAACCTGACCCAACAGAGCCAGGGGCAAAACACTTACAAGCAGGGAGGCATGGGGTGCCATTAACTTCTAGGTCTCGAGGCTTTTCCTATAGCCACTCAGCTTTCTGGGAGGTCAAGAAAGCACTGCCCAGCTGGACTTCGCACTCACAAGGGTTTTCTGAGAATCTGCTATGGGTCCCAGCCCAGTTTTCCCTCTCGGCACTGTGTGGTAGCAGCAGTCACCCGGGCACTGAGTGTGCTGCAGATGGTGTTATGTCTGTATGGCTCAACAGAAGTGGGTGAGGACCAACCTCCGCCCCCAGCCAGTTCATCTGCTCTGCTGCGGCCCCTGTCGAGTGGCACGTGTGGCGAGGAGCTGGAGCTGGCCGAGTGACACTGGCAGCGACGGAGCAGGATGGGCAGCCGAGGGCCCTGTCCTCATCTCTTCTGCACAGAGCGGGGAGAACCTGCAACTGAAAGGATGTGCTTGCTCTGCCCATTGTTGCGCTTGAGGCAATGTGCTCAAAGCCGCTTGCACTGTGCTGGGTTTTAAACATCACGTTGATGGCAGCCTTCCCCTGTGGCAGGTCCTGCCTGAGCTGCAGAGCAGAGGCAGGTCAGAGCAGGCAGGACTGTGTTGGCAGGTCAGTGCTGCACCTGGGTGGCCGTCGGCACAGGACTCTGGGGACACTGCAACTCCAGTCAGGCTTCCCCTGTTCATTACTTTTTCCCTTCCTATTCCAGGTTGCAGCCATCCCTTGCCCAGCCTTCTTCTTGCATGTCCAGCTGGCACTCTCTGCTTGCAAAACTGTCTGGCAAGGCTTGGCCTGGATGAAGGCATCACTCAGGGCCCGGTGGAGGCAGAGGAAGGCAAAGTTAATCTTGTCCTCTCTCTGAGCAAGGCTCTGGCCCTTGAGTCGCTCCTGCAGGCCAGGGACCAGCCAGCCGTGGCATTGCCGAAACTGCGGCTGAACAGGCTCTGCAAAGCGGCATTGCTCACACTCTGTGTCTGCAGCCTGATGGCTTTCCTGTCTCCTCTGCGGGGACACCCGCAACACACTGGTGCAGCAGGCTCTGCAGTTGATTCCAGTGTTTTGGGGGCATGAAATGCTGGGAGTGTCCTTCTAGAGCTCGGGAGGTCTCTTCTCCTACAAAGGTACCACAAAAGCATGTGCATCCTTCAGGAGACAGAGCAAGGCGGGGACAGATTTAGAGTCCTGAAGGCAGGTAAATGCTATGACAGTTTTGAACAAAACAGATATTTGGGCGCTTCGGTTTAAAGCTCTCTTGCTAGAAGCACTGGTAGAGGAGGGTGAAGCACAGGAAGAGGCCACTGTTAACCAGGATTTAGGTGTAGAGGAAAGGCTTGGAGGGAAAAGTAAAAAACCAAATTATAAATGCAAAGCTCAGTGATTTACTGCAGACTTGCCCAATGAAGTATTCGTATCAATGTTCATTAGGCAAAGCAGAAGGAGGTTTCTGTATCAGCACCTTGCTTTAAGCATCAGCTAGAGGGTTATCTCCCACTGTAGGGTTGCAAGATAAGCTTGTCAAGCGTACTGGTAACACACTGGCAGGACCAGGTGGTGTTCACGCAGGAACTGCAGTAGTAATGGATCGTCCCAGGGAATGATCACTAGGAAAGGGGAGAGGGAGCAAAGGGAAGGAGGAAGTGGTCTGTTTTCAGAGAGGGGGGATGTCACTGGTGGGTGCCTAGGACTGGTGCTGGTACCCTTGCTATTTAGCATTATCCTATGCCCTCCAGAAGAGGCAATTGTTTGTTGATGTTATTGGTCTAGTCATAGTAATAGAGGTGAGGGCTCCTTGTGAAGAACTGTAGAAGGAACTTGGTTTACTGTTCAATTAGGAAGGAAGATGGGAGATGAAATTCGCTGCTGCCAACTGGAAAGTGACACACATGGCAAAAATCAATATGAATTTCACTTACACAGTGGTGGGCTCTGAATTGGCTTCTTAAGTTTAGGGAAGGAGATTGGGGCATTGCCATGAATGCTTTGTGAAAACATCAGCTCAGGGATCAGCTGCAGTCAAAAAGGCAAATCAAATGCTGAGTTTTATTAGAAAAGGAACAGAGAATGAAAGAAAACATCATTACCCTACATCTCAAATTGCACATGCTGTCTGCCCGGCCTCCATTCCATTAAATAAGCAGTAGTGCTAGAAAAGGTTCAGAAAAGGATGTTAATGTGATCTCCAGTAGATAATGGTTTCCATGCAGAAAGAAAATTGTTGAACATTCTTTGGCGTGGAAGAAACTGCAGGAATATAACAGAGGTGTGCAGTGAATGGCACAGAGGAAGTCATGGGAAAATTAGAAGTTGCTTTTTTCACAACACAAGACCTAGGCAGCTTCATAAGAAATGACCAGACAGCAGGTTTAAAATAAACAAAGGCAGTACTTTTTCATGCAGAACATAATTAAATTGTGAAATCGTTGCCAAAAGTTGCATGGGTTCAAAAGTAGATGAATTCATGGAAAGAAAAAAATCCATCAAAGGCTGTTGAACAAAAATATGATCTGTGACTCAGGAAGCAACTTAGCCACAGACTGCTGGAAGCTGGGAAGGTTTCACAGGAGGATTATTCCATACGTACCCTATTTCTTGCATCTTCTCTATATATCCGCTGCCGGCCACTGTCAGAGCTGTGCCAGTGATTGAGATGGCTCTCTGATCTTTGGACCAAGCTGGTATTTGCAACAACCTTCTTGGAGGGTGGACATCTGACATGGACGAGCCTGCCTGGTAGCAATTTTAGTAAGGCTGAGGTTTTTGCGGAGGCAAGACCACTTCTATTGCTGTTTATTCCTCTGTTTGTGCATCGGAAATGGCATCTGTACATGGAGCCTGTATGGTTGATGCTCATTTAAGTCCTCTGATGAGTCACTGCTTTCCTCAGATGGAGTTGGATTCCTTGTGGAAGAGGAGGGTGACCACACATGCGGAGCAGGACCCCCTTATCTCCTGGTTGAGGGCAATTAGGGACAGCATGAGGGGCAGGCCCTGCCTCAGCCTGTTACACAGGAGGAATTGGAAGGGGCCTCCTAAGCATGGCCCCACTCAGAGGTGTCCATGCAGACACTCCTTTTCATAAATAGCCAAGCTATATTTAGAAGGTCTTCTGCCTCCATCACTGCTGTGAAATGCTGTTGCAGACTCCTTGATCTGGTAGTTAGAAAGCATCTCTTAATTTCCAGCCTAAACTAATTTCTGACCACTTTATACTCATTTGTTCTTGTGCCAATATTGTGTTTTTGCTTAAATAGCTCTTCTCTCTCTCCTTGGATTTTCCCTCCCCTTTCCCCAGTGTTTACAGAGTGCAGTCACATCACTGCTTGGCCTGGCTAAACAAGTCCAGCTCCTCTGGTCTCCCCTCCCCAGGCACCACCAGCATGGTGCCAGCAGCTTGCGCAACAGCATTAACGCTTGCCTCCCTCCTCTCAGGAGTTTGCAGCCCCTTTCCTCGAATCCTTGCTCAGATTCCACTTGTCTTTTTCATAAATGCATTAAAGTGGCATCACACGGAGATCATCTAGCACAGCTGGATCTGTGAGGATGACTTGTGCTGTGGGATGTGCCGATAGGACGTGAATTTGAGGTCTGTAACCTCAGGATGTGAATTTGACGTCTTCTGGTGTGGAAGGGACCGCAGAGTCTGTGCCAAGTGGGGAACCTGCTCTACCACCAAGGTGTGGGTAGGTGCAAGGAGTCTGTTCTGGAGGAGAGACAGGTCTACCAGCAGGCATGGGTTGTTTGCCGAGGGTACTCCCGAAAACTGACAGGTGGTGAGGGGCAGTGATGGGGATGCATCCATTTCCCTAATTATCCAGGAAGGTGCTTGCATGCAGTGTTATTCCATGTGGTCTCAGTCAGGAAGCTGGTAACTCCCCTCAGAATGTGGGGTTAACTGAGCATGTGCGTAATTAATGTCTTAATGGTACTGTGATGCACTGGCATAAAATGGTGGTCTTCAGCGCCTAAGGACAGGCGGTAAGCAATGCTAACCAGGAACAAAGGAGAGAAGGGAAAAGCCCTAAAAGCCCAGGTGCCTGAGCCCAGGAAGAACAGCCAGCTGCATTTCCAGAGATCGCAAACCTCCCTGGGCTGGCTGGTGGGAACTGAGGAAATCCCCTTCCATTGCCAGGGTGACTGGCCTCTGATTCTGTCAGCACCCACACCTTGCATTTGCAGCTGAAGGGGTCTGTTGAGGGCAGAGAAAACCAGGACTGTCCTGGAGCCCTGGATTTTCCTAGCTGTGGAGGCTTTGGATGTAACATGAGTGAAATAGCATCCTCCCATCACCATGCAGCTCACTGCCGCAGCATGCCCCGATGCTGCTAAGCTGGTTGTTAAACAGGGCAGAATGAGGGAGGGCTAGCAAGGCAGAAATAGCCTTTGCCAGCTTTGCTGCAGACTTTTCCATGCTGTCCAGCCTCAGGCACAGCCTGTGGGTCTTGTTGGGGAGGGGGGTCTGTGCCTCGGATGAGGTGCAGGGCTGGTGTAGGAAGGTGCAGGTCCTGTACCATGCTCAAGGGGTTTTGTGGGGGTAGTCCGAAGGGAGCCCTGTGACACTCAGCTGCTCCCTGGACTGTGCTGTAGGTGCTGGAGGAGAAGCCATCGGGACTTCTAGTTGCCTCCCTGCAAGCCAAGGACTCCGACGAGGGTGAGAACGGGACCATCACCTACTCACTGACAGGTATGAGCTGCAGAACTGGCTGATTGATGCTGCTCTCTGCCTTGCAGCCGTCACCCTTGTGGGCAGATGGGTGCCCACTGCCCAAGCCCTGTCTCACCACACCCCCTCCTCCATCCCAACCTGTCCCCTGCCTTCCCTCTTCTCTGCCTTGCCCTGTAGCATTTCACCTTCTTTCTGCAGGAGCCTGGGCAGAGCGTTTCACACTGCACATGGCTACTGGAGAGTTGCGGACTGCCACAGTTCTACGCCGGTCCGATCGTGCCGAGTACATCTTCACTGTGACAGCCAGCGACCGGGGCACGGTGCCTCGCAGTACATCAGCCATCATTCGCATTCAGGTATCCAGCACCCCCAGCTCCTCTTGTCCCTGCACCACCTACCCCTTGCTCACCTCTTGGAGGACACCATCCATGTACTTGGCAGCCTTCTTCCCCACCTTCTCACCTTCCACTGCCTTCATCTGAGGACACCTTGCTCAGCTGTTGATCCAGCCCTAAAATCTGTGTGGAGAACCTGGGATGGGAAGGGGTGGGTCCATCTGCCACTGTGCGTGTTCTCATTTGAAAAGTGGTCAACAGCATTAATAGTAAGCAGTTCTGTCTTTTCTAGACTTAGACAGCCAACCCAGTCCTAGCTATGCCGTTGCAGAGAAGACCTTAGAGGTCCTCTGCACAGAGACATTCATTCTTCCCAGCACCTACTGAAAACAGTGTTCCTGACATGCAGGGTGTTATTTACGTCTCTATAACTTCGGCACTCACTGTCTGGTGTATTGGCCTAGACAGCCAAGTCCTTTCTCTGTTGCTAGTAATGAGCTTCCTTTTGCAGCAGAGACTCACTCCCTCCCAGTCAAGGCACTTTCACAGGACACTAGTTCACATCTTTCTTTCTCTCCCTGTTCTTGCAGTTCCCAGGGCCATTTGACTCTCTTTGTTTGATGTTCTGCTGCTTCTCTGTGTTGGCAGCACCTTCTAACATCATCAGCAAGTTCATTACATACTCAGCTTTCTTTTGCCCTTGCACCTGTCAAAAGGAAATGTCAGCACCAAGAGCCACCTCCACCTCTGCAAAGGCCCGCTAATCACTCTCCTTGAGCCTGTCGATGTTTTAGTCCTTCCTATCACACAGCCATGCTGATACTGTGCCTTTCCCCAGTTTAATGAGTGATCTCTCATGTGCTGCTGCATCAGAGCACAGCTAAAACTCAGGCAAGCTAGATACACTGCATTTCCTCTATCCCTGAGGAGAGAAGAACTGTGTTAACCTGGCACATCTGCCATTTCACAATATGTTTTATACCATTTCCTTTTTATGCCATGTCTCTAACTCTTCTTGTCATTAAAGTTGTTCTACAGCCTTCCAGGTGTTGAGGCCAGACTGGCAGGCT
Source organism: Elanus axillaris (assembly GCA_026212715.1). NCBI lineage: Eukaryota > Metazoa > Chordata > Aves > Accipitriformes > Accipitridae > Elanus > Elanus axillaris. Next base: position 26,594,889 of record JANZLQ010000027.1, on the reverse strand, counting down.
GGTTGTCCCTGAAGTGCATGTTTGCATTCTTCTACTGTAGCTATGTGCTTGCCAGTTGCCAGTTTTGATACCCCTCTGGGCTGACAGTTTTGCTGTATTCTCTTTTTCCCCAGCTCCTTGACATGAGTGCACTGAGTTCTTCAACACATTTTCCCTTCAGATAACACTATGGCTTTTCATGTGTCTGCCCTCCCATCCACAGGTGCACCTCATCCCCAAATTAACTTCAGTGTCTTTAATAAAAGTAGTGATAGTATTTATTTATCTTTGGGTTATACTGAGTCATCTTTCTTCTCTGTACCTCTCATCTGGATGAGTGTTACCTCTCTTCTTGCCCAGTCTTGCTTATGTTCTGCAGAATTGTTTCTGCTGGTGTCTGTTGCCTTTGTGGTATCTAACACAACCACATACTCATGGGTTGGTTGAGGTGGGAAGGCACCTCTGAAGGTCAGCTTGTCCACCCTCCCTGCTCAAGCAGGGCCACCCAGAGTGAGTTGCCCAGGACCACGTCCAGACAGCTTTTGACTGTCTCCAAGCACGGAGACTCCGCCACCTCTCTGGGAAATCTGTGTCAGTCCTCAGTCATCCTCACAGTGAAAAGTGTTTCCCGATGTTCAGAGGGAACCTCCTGTGTTTCAGCTTGTGCCCATGGCCTCTGGTCCTGGCACTGGGCACCACTGGGAAGAGCCTGGCTCTGTCCTCTTTGCACCCTCCCTTCAGGTACCAATATACTTCGATAAGATCCCCCCTGAGCCTTCTCTGCCCAGTCAGCAGCTCTGTCTATCCTTACCTACTCTAGCTCCCCAGACAAAGCTCATCTTTCACCCTGTCAAACCCACGCTTCTTATCCTCAGCATGTTTTTCAGGTTGCTCTTCACCTGTCAGGCCACAAGAGCTGAGACTTTGCCTCCCGAGACCTGCTCCCTGCAGACCCCATGTCCACCCCCACTCCACTGGCTCCCTGGTAGGACCTCCTGGCACCCAGCACCCTGGTGCATGCCCCTCACCACTGCCTCTCCTCACAGGTACTGCCATCCTCCCGGGTGCTGCCACGGCCTGATGCCACTGTGCTGACCCTGCACCCTCCGGAGGGGGTCAAGCCGGGGTCCGTGATCGGCTCGGTGGCACCCCCAGATGCCCCTGCACGAGGACAGCTGACCTACACAGTGGTAGGAGGTGGTGGGGATGGCACCTTTGTGGTTGACAGTGTGACAGGGGAGATTTACGCTGCCCGGGAGTTGGACTATGAAGCTGGGGCACGGCACGTGCTTCAGGTGAGTGCTGAGGATACACAGCATGGCTATCCCTCCAGCCGACTGGTGCTGGTACAGATCCATGTGCAGGACTGCAATGACCAGGCGCCCACCTTCCCTGAAGACCCCATTACCATCGTGGTGCCCGAGAATGCCCAGGTTGGCTCGTCCATCTTCACCTTCCAGGCGCTGGATGGGGATGGCGTGGGTCCCAATAGCCAGGTGCGCTACGCCCTGCTCCACCAGGAGCCCCCCGGGGCTCCCTTCCAGCTTGACAGCCGCTCGGGGATGCTGACCCTTCGCCAAGGCCTTGACCGGGAGGCTGCTGCCTCCTTCCTCTTGGTGGTGGAGGCCACAGATCAGGCCCGCAATGTCAGCCAGCGCCGCTCAGCGGCTGTCACGGCCCGTGTGTTTGTGACTGATGAGAATGACAACGCGCCCGTGTTCCTCTCACCTGCTGCCGTCAGTGTCATGGAGGACCAGCCAACGGGGTTCGTGGTACTGCACGTGGTGGCCCAGGACAACGATTTGGGAGAGAACGGGCGTGTGAGCTACTCGTTGCGAGCAGGCAACAGTGATGGCCGCTTCCACCTTAACCCTGGCACCGGTGAGTGCCCAGCAGGATGCAGGGTCAGTGGTGGGGACACTGGGAACACGGGGACTGAGGAGGGTGCAGGGATCCACGGGGATGTAGCATGGTGCAGAGGAGGAGAGCGTGGGCTGGGGAACCCAGAGGAGGGAGACCTGTGGGGTGCCGAGAGCCTTAAGCGTAGCATCTGGTAGGCATGATACTGCTGTCTCTCTGGAGACCTGGCGGTTCCCGACTCACCCCGGTGCCTGCAGCCTTGTGATAGCTCTGTCCCCGGTGCCGTGTGGTCCCAACTCGCCCCTCTCCCTGTGCCTGCAGGTGCGCTCTCCATTGTGCGGTCCCTGAACCGGGAGGAGGTGGTGCAGCACAACCTGACCGTGGTGGCCACAGATCATGGTTTCCCACGCCGCTCAGCCACACAGCTGCTGTCCGTGCTGGTACTGGATGTCAATGATGAGGCTCCCACTTTTGAGAAACCTGAGTATGAAGCACACATCATGGAGAACTTGCCAGCTGGCAGCCCTGTGCTGCAGGTGCTGGCCATGGACCGGGACCTGGGTGAGGATGCAGGGCGAGGGTGAGCTGCCCAGTTTGGTCAGGGGCCCTTCTGGAGATGCAGCACCTGGGACTGGGTGCACTCTGGTCCCTTCCACCTGGTTTGGAGAGCCTGGATGACCATGGAGGGAAGGATCATGACCTAGCCTGGAGATGAGAGATGGGCTGAATCCTGGGAGAAGCTGAGGATGAGAACAGGGAGTGTGATTCCCTCTGCTCCCCAAGACAAAGGTCTTTGTTCCTTGGAGGTTCCTTGGCCCATCTTCACTTCCACAAGCTGGGCTGGGCTGGGACCTTCCTCCACCACACACCTCTGCCCCTGCTTTACTTGCCAGGGAGCGATATCATCCTGTCCCGCAGCCTGTGGGACCCCTGGGTTGGAAGCCTGGGAGGAGGGAGGTGCAGGGCTGTGAGCCAAACGAGAGGCTTCTGGGGTTGCTGCTGGGCTGCCCTCAAACCATGTTCCTCCCTGCAGGTGCCAATGGGCAGGTGTCCTATGGGGGTCTCTCTGGGGGACCATTCTCCATCCACCCACAGACAGGGCTTATTGTCACCACACACGCCCTGGACCGCGAGGAGCAGGAGCAACACGTGCTGATGGGTAGGACTGTGCTGGTGCACGAGAGGGGTACCGCAGGCAGGGGGGTAGGGAGCACAGGGGAGGCAGATGGGTGCTCCCCACTGCTGGGATAGGGCAGTACTGCAGGGAGGGCAGGACGTGGGACGTGATGGGGGTTTGTGGGGCATGCAGGGTTGTTGGGTGGTTTGAGCATGCAGGAATGCCAGTGATCCCATGCCTGGCTGCCCTTGTGATTGTGCATTTGCATGTGATAGCCTTGATAGTAGCTCCCAGTCGGCAGGGTAGTCTGCAGTGCTCTTGCTGTGTTCCTGCAGTCTATGCACGGGATGGTGGCCTTCCCCCCAACCTCTCCAAGGCAACCGTACGGATTACAGTAGGGGATGAGAATGACCACGCACCACACCTAGAGAGTGAGTCCTGCTCTGTGGAGGTCCCTGAGAATCAAAGCCGTGTGGCACTCTACACCCTGCGGGCCACTGATCCTGATGGAGGCGAGAATGGGCGCTTGGAATACCACGTGGCAGGTGAGGTGCACAGAGAGGTCTGTAGCTTCTTTCTCGGTGGTAGGTAAGGGCTGTTCACTCTGGGTTGCCCATGGCTCCGGGAAGCATCAGCTGTGGCAGTTCCTGTTCCACTTCAGTTCTCTCCTGCTCCAAACCACATGCAGCTGCTGCCATCTCTCAGCCCTCTAGTTTCTCTGCCCTCGGTAAAGAGCAACCCAAGGTCTGGACAGGCTGCATTTCCTCATTCCCCACGCTCTTGTCTAGTTCCACAGGCTTGGACTAGTTCCATACCTCTCTTGGCTGCTCTGACCTGTTGAATTTACAGGTTGATAAGTGAGATCTCTCTGCCGTTATCATGGCATGCATTATCTGGGGGCTCCCTGTGGCAGCAGCACTGGCCTGTAAGCTGTTGGAGCCAGTTCCTACATGCACACACACACACAGACCTGGACCAAGGAGGTTCAATCCCACTGGGGCCTTACAGAGAACAGCCCTCTCTACCCTCGCTGCTGTGCCACAATGGGATGGACTTCGTGCTGCCTTCTCTGGGCAGCATAGGGCAGGTCCTTCCTCATACCGGTTATAGTCATGCTGTCATGTTACTCCCTTTCTTCTTTTCCAGATGGAGACCCTGGGCAGGATTTCAGCCTAGACCCAGTCTCCGGTGTCCTCTCCACTGCACGTGCCCTTGACCGGGAGCAAGTTGCTTCCTACAGCCTCACAGTGGTGGTGCAGGACCACGGCACCCCTCCGCGCAGTGCCACCATGTCAGTGAACGTGCGGGTGTTGGACTTAAATGACAATGCACCTGGTTTTGCTCAAGCCACCTACGTGGTGGAGGTGCCAGAGGACTTGCCTGTTGGTGCCCTGGTGCTGCAGCTGGTGGCTGAGGACCCTGACGAGGGCACCAATGGGCAGGTCTCTTACTACCTGGGCAATGAGTCACTTGGCATGTTCCAGGTCGAGCCGCAGAGTGGGCACATCAGAAGTGCCCAGGCGCTGGACCGGGAACGCCACCCCAGTTACAGCTTCCTGGCCAAGGCTGTGGACTCAGCACCATGGGAGCCCAAGAGCGCAGCTGTGCATGTCACAGTCACGGTGCGAGATGTCAATGACCATGCCCCTGCCTTCCTGCACAGCCCACTCACTGTCAACTTGTCCCGCCACACGCCACTCAAGCAGGTCGTGGCCACCATGAGGGCAGAGGACAGGGATGCAGGTGCCAATGCCTCCATCCTGTATCGCCTTGCCACCCCCAACTCCGCCTTCGCAATCAACTCCTACACAGGGGATATCCAACTGCTGCAGCCCCTGGGCTCACTCAGCCAGCGCCAGCGGACGCTCTTCATCCTGGCCACAGACCTGGGGCAACCGGCACTCTCCTCTACCGGTGTGGTGGTGATCCATTTGCAGGAAGAGCCCTACCGGGGTCTGCGCTTCCCCCGGAGCACCAGTGATGTGGCCCTGCCAGAAAATGCTGCTCCAGGTATCAGCTTGGCAGAGTGACCAGCAAGTGGTGGGATGAAATGGGACAGGAGGGGAAGTGGGTGCTGGGCTGAAGCTGTGGGAAACTCAAACCAGGGAGCACTGCAGGGTCTTGGGAAGCCCCATTATGCTTTGGATAGACCCAAGGGACTGCAGGGTCTGTCTAGTGCCCAGGCTGTTAAGGGTGGTAATGCCTGTGGGTTTGCCTGGGGGTGTTCAGATCATTGTAGGCCATCACAGGTACCTAGTTGCTCCTGGAAGGTCTCCAGGGGTCACAGTGAGAACACACCACGCTGAGCCTCTCTGCCACCTGCCCCGAGACTCTGCTGTCCCTTCACACTGTTTCATTCTCTTCCAGGCACTGCTGTGGCAAGCATCCAAGCTATGCACATGGGGGGCTCTTCTGGGCGCATCACGTACAGCATTGTCAGCGGCAATGAGAAGAATGCTTTCCTCATCCAGCCCAGTTCAGGTACAGCACCAAGACCGCCTGGGGAAACAGCAAGTGGGAGGCTACCTGTGCTCTGCCAATGCCTGCTCAGCTATCGCAAGGCTCAGAGCCATCCTGGAGGCACAGGAACAGAGTCTACACCTCTATACCAGTGAATTAAATAGTGGTAGTACTGGGACATGGACGCTAACCTGTCATTGTCCAAAGGTTTTTAACACATCTCCCAGCACAATTTTGGTCCCTCCTAACTGGACCTTTCCCCAAAAACTCCGAGGCCCAGTTCAGGAGTTAGCAGAGGCCAGGACCATCACTAAGATGGGTGCAGCCCCTGCCTTCGATGGCAAGTTCAGCCAAATGATACATCCTATGTTGGGGCCTTGGAGCCAGGCACCTGGACTGCCACACTTTATTCTCTGGTGTGCATGTAGCTGCCGTGACTGCAGCACTGCTGTGGATTCATGCTTGTCTCTGTGCAGTCCCAAAGGTGACAATAAATGGGGAAGCACTCACTGTCCAGAGAGCATTCTAAGGGAGCCCTCCCTTCCCACCAAACTGTTCCTTGAGCAGTCAGCAGGTGCTGAACATCTCAGTGGTGCTTGTGAGTGGCTGATAACCCAGGCAGAGCAGTGAGGCAGGTTGCAGGCTGCTGCCCAGTGATGCTGGGCAAGCTGGCATTGTTTGTACCGTATGCTTGAAAGGGCAGCCTTTGAAGGCCCACACGTCCCTTGCATCGGGGAAAGCCTGGCTGACAGTAGGGTGAGGGGTGCCTTGCTGTGAGGTTGCTGCTTGCCCTGTAGTTTGGAAGAGACTGGGATATCACAACAGCGATATCAATACAGGATGGGGGATGAAGGGATTGAGAGCAGCCCTGCAGAGAAGGACTTGGGGGTACTGGTGGATGAAAAGCTGGACGTGATGTAGCAATGGGTGCTCGCAGCCCAGAAAGGCAACCGCATCCTGGGCTGCATGAAAAAATAGTGTGGCCGGCAGGTCGAGGGAGGTGATTCTGCCCTTCTGCTCTGCTCTCGTGAGACCCCACCTGGAGTACTGCATCCAGCTCTGGAGTCCACAGCGCAGGAAAGCCATGGGCATGTTGGAGTGGATCCAGAGGAGAGCCATGAAAACGATCAGAGGGCTGGAACACCTCTCCTGTGAGGACAGGCTGAGGGAGTTGGGGTTGTTCAGCCTGGAGAAGAGAAGGCTCCAGGGAGACCTTATTGCAGCCTTCCAGTACTTAAAGGGGGCTTGTAAGAAAGATGAGGACAGACTTTTTTAGCAGGGCCTGTAGTAGGACAAGGGGTAATGCCGTAGGAGTGTGTCTGTCTGAAGCTGCCGTTCAGGAGTGAGCATCTGAAAGCTACAGAGCTGGGCCAAAGCTGCTATGTCCATGGAGGTGGGGCTGACAGGGTGGCACCCTGGCCAATTCTGTCTGGTCCATGGGCCAGCACCCAGGTCTCTCAGCCAGCAGTCACCATGCTCCTATGTGTAGCCAGGTCTCTCAGCCAAAGCCTACATGGCTGCCATTACAGCCTACAGGTGAAAACAACCCCAAGTGACTCCCAGGCTGCCCATGGGGCTGCCAGAGCCATGCCTTGTCCTGTCTGTCCAGTTCAGAGCCAGGCTGTGTGAGAACAGCAACTGCTTAGGTCTGCCCCTGAGCAGACCTGGTGCAGCACTGCACCAGCTTGCAACTGAACCCCTCTGCCGACAACTCAGCTGGAACAGACCTCACAGAGCCCTTCTCCTCCCCTGTGCTTTTCTATGGAGGTCTGCAGCCAGACCCTGCACACAGAGACCGTGCTCCCCAGTGTGGGAGGCTGAGACCCGTGAGGTCAGGCACACAGAGAGGTCCCCTCTCCCTGCTGTCCTAGGTGGTATGAGTATCTGCTACACCAGGTGTGGCTGTGACACTGGTCTGCATGGCAAGCTGCCTTGCGGTGCTGCAGCAAGGCCTGATGGGGTCACGGAATCACATCCACCCCCTGTGATCACTGTCCCTTTGCATCCTTTCATCTTGCCTCTGCTCCAGCCATGTGTGCCAGTAGTTCTCGGAATACCCTGGACATGTCCTGGCTGCACCTCAGTTGCACCTCGGTTGCTGTGGCAATACCACTTCATCTCAACGAGGAAACATTTCCCTCAGGCAAAGTGCCCAGAATACAGGATTTTTCCCTTAAAACATGTCTCTCCTTGAGCGTGGTTTGCCTGTAAGGACTGCCCTGCTTTCTCCCAGGGCAAGGGGGTGCATGGTGCAACCAGATATGGGGTGCTGGAGCACCACAGTGAGGGATGCCAAGGGATGCTGGCACAGTGCTGCTCCCCTGCCCCGTGCCAGCTGCCAAATCATGTCACACTGGGCCCCGTCCTTCAGCTCTGCTTTGACAATGGACCAGTACATGGGCATCAGTCCATGACTGTCCTCAGCCATCCCCAGGCTTATTTCCTCACCAGGGAGGACCAGAGGTGATCTCCACAGGAGATGTGTGAGAGCTTTGCAATGGAGAGCATACTAAAGTGCCTGCTTTGGACAAGACCAGAGCAGGGGAATGTCACAGGAGCATGCTTGGCCCCGTACTGTGGCAACTTGGGCTCTGCTGCCTCTGTCCCAGCCCTTGGGTTGCAGGAGGTGAGGACATAGCCATTCTCCAAACCAGGCCACCATGCTGGTAGCTTGTATTCTGCATTTTCGATTCCTGGACATACAGCCTGATTTCAGCTGTGTGCATTTGAACTCATTTTATCATGCAAAGCTGGCAGCAGAGCTCTTGCACAGAAGCTAAGCTTAACCAAGGCCACATAGCTGCTCTAGATGCCTGATACTGCATCCCTACTGCCCAACCAGTTCACCGCGTGGTTGCATGTGGATGCTGAAACAGGCTGCAGAGAGATTGAGGCTCTGCAGGACTCTGCAAGGCAGGAATTCAGCCACAGGAGCACAGTTCCTCCTCATTACATTTGAATGCATGCCTGTAGGAATGCTGCCAGTCAGTATATCTTTCTGGATGCCCTCCACCTTCTTGTGTGGGACATCAATACCTTGTCACTACAAAAGCCTAGGTGCACAGTGGCTCAGGAGGACAAGAATGGATGTCTGTCCTCAGACCCTAGTGGGAGAACTGCTGGCAGCTTCTGCAGTGTCTTTGTAAGGATTTGACCTAGACTAATAGCTGCAGTTTGGTGAGTTTGGCTTGGAGCTTGATGAGCTTGTGTAGCAGTACGGGGGCTTGACATGGGGCAGTTCTTTTTCAAACTGGCCATGCCTTAGATGGTGTCTCCATAGTGGGAGTACTATTGCATGCTTTAATGTAAACAGAAGCTGTCTGTCTGGCACAAGGTGCAGGATTTATCACCCAGGGCAGTTCACTGGGACTGATAAAAGGGCTGTCAGTTTGGAGAGGGCTCAGAAGAGCTCAGTGTGTTTGTTTGGTCTATTTGAGAATGGATGGATGAGCAGAGGGATGGACTGAGTGTAAGGGAACAAAAGAGAAGATGAGGGATGGATGTGCTGGCACATCACTCACCTCCTCTTCACCCACCCCATCCTGCTGTTTCCCCGCTCCCAGGTGCCATCTCAGTTCAGGACTCCAGCAGCCTGGATTTTGAGGCCAGCCCCCGGCTGCGCCTAGTGGTCCAGGCAGAGACAGCAGCTTCCTTCAGCTTTATGGCCATAAACCTTAACCTGCAAGATGTGAATGACAACTTGCCACGCTTCCAGCTGCAGAACTACGTGGCGTTCATCTGGGAGTCACAGAGCTATGACTCACCAGTCATCCAGGTACCACTGGGGGCACTAATAGGGACATCTGGAACCCTGGCCTGTCTATCTGCTGGGGTGCGGGGTTGGGGGGCTGTGCCATGAGCCTGGGGCTGGCACCTATGGATAGGTGTAGCCTTGGAGGTTTGTGGTTTGCAGGGCTCCACAACTGCACTGCTGAATCTCTCCTGTGGCTTCGCAGGTCCTGGCAGATGATCTGGATCAGGGAGCGAATGGGCAGGTGATTTACGCCATCAACCAGTCCCTGCCAATGACAGGCTTGTACCACATCGATCCTCAGACTGGCACTATCACTACTGCTGCCATCCTGGACAGGGAGATCTGGTCCCAGACCCGGTGAGTGGAAACAGACTAACTTGTGCCTCATATATGAGGGGGGGCATAGCTGTGGAGCAGCGTCCCCAAGGCTGCAGAGGATACTCTGCTACTTGGTGTCACCCAAAGCTGTCTCAGCCCCGTCTGTAAAATGTTTTTGCCAAACAGCAGGAACTTAGGCTTAGTGTTAACATGGGGAACAAACGGTGTTGAAGGCATGACAGATGGCCATGAGATGAGCCAGTGCTCAGTTCAGCCAGGTCTCTGCAAATCTGAGAAGATGGGGGCGGGGGCGGGCAGTGGACTTTTCAGTAATTTCATCCATTCCCTTTCCTGATTGCTTAATCCAGACCACATATGCTTGGTCCCTTCCCACTCCCATGCACTGCACCCTTCCGCCCTGCCACACACGCTCCAGGTGCTATGCACTGCCCCACGCCCAAGCTGGGAAGCCCTCCTGCATTCATTGCAGGTCCTGTGGGCCCCTCACGATGTGCACACACTCTAGACATCATCCAACCAGTCGTATATAAGATAACAGCAAACACTACACACAATGAATTTAAGTCTTCCCTTGCCCTTTTACACATGCATGGTTCAGATGCGAAGAACAACTTCTGCCACCCCACACAGGCGATGTTCTCTCCGCCACATGCTGCAATGGCTACATGTCTCTCTCCCCTCTTGCCAAGCGTGGGGAGGCCTAGGGCGTTCATTCCGTTCACATACTCATCACCATTTCACAAAGAGGCTCCATGCATTCCCCAACACCCAGATTGCTCCAAATGCCTTTCTCCCTGCACCCCACAACATGCTCTGCCTGCATCATCTCCCACACACGTTCCAGCCTCCTGCCCCTTGCGTAGACTGAAAATGCTATGGGTGCATCCACTACCTCCCCCTTGCAAAAGCCTCCAGTCATGTATGCATCTTTTGTCCCACATGCCCATGCCAGGGCTGTGTGCGAATCCGCTGCCCACCACATGCTCCAAACACTTGTCCCCACATTCACTGCCTGCTCGGATGTTCCAGGTGCCGGACACAGACCCACTGCCCTCCAAACGCTCACCTCAAATGTGCATCCATCTGCTGCCCTGCTCCACCATACCGTGGATGTACACACAACCAGTGCCCCACACATGCACTCCAGATGCTCTGCACATATCCATTGCCCCAGACACTCCAGATCCTGTGCACAGTTTCTCTACCACATGTACGCACTCCAACCCTGTGCACACATGCCGTACACCCCTGACATGTTCCAGATGCTGTGCATGCATGCATTGCTCCCTCACACATACGGCCACATGTCTGTGAATCTTGTGCTGTGCCCTTGTGTTTGCCCACAGCTTGGTGGTAACGGCAATGGACAGAGGGACTCCGGCTCTTGTGGGCTCTGCCACGCTGACCGTTGTGGTGATGGACGTCAATGACAATAGCCCCACCATCCCGTTTCCCTGGGAGGTGCAGGTCCCAGAGAGTAAGTGCAGCTCAGCCCCATGAGGTAACGTGTCACTGATGGCAAAAGCTGAGGCGTGATGGACACCTGTGGGTTGGGAGAAGCCCCCATAGAGGCCTGTCCGTTCCCTTGCTAAGGGCTGGCTTGTGCTGACCCGCTGGCTGAGCTCCCCCTGAGCTCTTCAGCACTGTCCCGCATGTGATGGCCTGGGGCTGGGGGCTGTACAGCCCCTATGCTGGGCTGTGTTCTGAGGGAACCAGCTGAATTCCCAACTCATCCCTGGCCCCTTCCCGCACTGTAGGGGCTCTGGCTGCACACACCTGCCTGCCTGCTCTCTGTCCTCGGCCTGTGTGCTCTGTGCCTGTGCCAGCCTTGACCAGCCCTGCCTAGCTCCCAAGACCTTCCTCTTCACCCCTAGCATCCCCCCCCTCATCCCCATTGCTCAGGCTCTGGACTGAGCTGGTTTCCCACCGCGTGAGCCAGGTCTTCTCCGAGGAGTTCGGGCTGCTTGCTCATGCCTTGCCTCTCCACAGACACGCTGCTGGGCACCCAGATAGCCCAGCTGACCGGGAATGATGTGGACTCAGGCCCCGCGCTCTCCTACACGCTCATGCTGGATGGTGATGCCATGGGCACGTTCAGCGTGCTGCGGTATGGGGGACGCATTGCCCTGACAGGGCCACTGGACTACGAGCAGCGCAGCCACTACACCATCACCCTGCGTGCCTCTGACACCCGCCATGAGACCGAGGCCAACCTCACTGTCATTGTAGAGGATGTGAACGACAATGCACCGACTTTCAGCCAGGGCTTCTATCAGGTACTGTGCACACAGGTGTGCCAGGCAGCGTGGACCATCCTGCACAAGCCCCTCTGCTGTTCCTACCTGGCTCACCTGGCCTTGCAAGGCACAGAGATCCCCCTGAAGATGGGTCTGAGCCTGTCCTGGCTCCTCCCTTCCTGGGCTCCCATCCACATCCTGACACCCGTCATGCTGTCGCTATGGCATGGACAGGAGGCTGAAACCAGGCATGTAGCACTGGGATCAGCAACTGCGGGCCTGCGCAGCAGCACGCAGACAGTTCATGCTGGAATAGGTGGGAGCAGTGGGAAGGGCCAGAAGTGGTGGGAGATGGGTTACAACCTGGACAAGTGTTTCTGACAAGACCTGTGCTGGGGCCCCACAGGCAGATCACTGGATGAAAGCTGACTTTCGCAGTGTGCTGCATCTCTGGAGCAGAGGTGTGAGAAGCTGGGAAGCTACAGAAATGCTTGAAGGTTGTGAGAGCACAGACCAGACCAATGTAACTGTCTGTCTGTGCTGTTTGGCACACCAAAAAGACAAGAGCTGGTTTGATTTGTACAAAATACCTTCTGTGGACAAAATACCAGCTATCAGAGTAGCAGAGCAAAGTAGAGAAAAGGATCAGGAGCTCGATGCTAAAGCTGGTTGGGAGTCACACTAACAAGGCTAGGTGCTGTGCACGTGGGACAGGCCCCCTCAGTGTATCAGCCATGAGCTGGGCCACCTTGGCTATCACGGTCCTGGCCAGTCCCAGACCTTCTCCCAGCCCTGCTGGCTGGCTGGGGAGACTGCGTGGGGGACCTGACATTAACTGGGGCTTCCTCCTCTTCCAGGTGACATTGCCAGAGCACACGCCTGCAGGCAGCATCATTCTCACTGTGAGCGCAACCGACCCAGACTCAGGGAGCAATGGGGATGTCACCTTCCACCTGGCGGTGCCCAGCCCTGACATCGCCATCGACCCTAGCAATGGTGCGTGATGCTGGCTGCTGTGTGGGGACCATCTTGTGGGTTGCTCTGACAGCGCCTGCAGAGAGAGGTGCCCCCATGCTGGCCCAAGGCTCAGCCCCTCACCAGGTCGCTGTCTGAGTTGGCCAGTGAGGCAGATGTGGTGGTCGGTCCATCGAGCGCTCCCACTATGGCGTCCCATGTGCCTGTTCCTCCAGCCAATAACCCTAACACCCTTCCCAGCTCCCTCTTGGCCCCATGCTGACTCTGGCTTTGTGCCCTCACAGGGACCCTCTTCACCATCCGGCGGGTGGAATTCGACGCCAGCCAGCCCACCCTGGACCTGGTGGTGGAGGCCCGCGACCGTGGCTCTCCCAGCCTCTCATCCTGGGCCACAGTGCAGCTCCAGGTGCTAGACGTGAATGACCACAGCCCCAGCTTCCAGGTGCCACGCTATAATGCCAGTGTCCCTGAAGACCTGCGCCCAGGAACCACCGTGCTGACACTGGAGGCAGGTGATGCCGACCTCTCCCGGGAGAACGCTGGCTTCGACTACACCATCGTCAGTGGCAATGGCGGCAACGCCTTCCAGGTGGAGAGCCGGGTGGCCTGGGCAGGGGGGCATCTCCGCACTCAGGGTGCCTTGGTGCTTGTGGAGCCCTTGGACTTTGAGGCAATCCCGGTCTACAACCTCACTGTGGCGGCCTCAGACCGGGGCCTGCCGCAGCGCAGTGCCACAGTGCCTGTGCTCATCACCGTGCGGGATGTCAATGACAACCCACCCGTGTTCACCCGAGCCGAGTACCGCACAGCGGTGAGTGAGAGCGCACCACCTGGCACGGAGCTGCTGCGCGTGGTGGCCCACGATGCTGACTCTGGGCCCCGTGGCCATGTGCACTACACCATCAGTTCAGGTGACCAGCGTGGGCTCTTCCAACTTCACGAGAGCACTGGGGCCCTGTGCCTGGCACGGCCCCTGGACCGGGAGGCCCAGGCACTGCACGCACTTGTGGTGCAGGCCACGGACCTGCCAGGTGGACACTTTGCACTGGTACCTGTAGCCATTGAGGTGAAAGACATCAACGATAACAAGCCATACTTCCCAGTGGAGGTGCTGAGTGCCAGCATGCGGGAGAACCTGCCTCCTGGCACACTGGTCACCACGCTGCGTGCTGTCGATGCAGACACCGGTGTCTTTGGGGAACTGCGGTACACAGTGCTGGAGCAGCCAGTGGGGGAGCCCGGCATGGCAGAGGGCCGGGATGCCTTCGCCGTCAACAGCAGCTCTGGAGAGCTGCGCTCCCGACTTACCTTTGACTATGAACGAACCAAAGCCTTCCAACTCCTAGTCAGGGCCACTGATGCTGGCAACGCCTCTGCCACGGTGACCGTGCGGGTGCTGGTGACGGGGGAGGATGAATATGATCCCATCTTCCTGAGTCCCTCCTTCAACTTCGAGGTCCCTGAGGGTGCCCACAGAGGGCAGAGCATCGGGCGGGTGCTGGCAACAGACGAGGATGAGGGGGCCGACGGTGTCGTACTGTACTCCCTGGCAAAGCCCTCACCGTACTTTGCCATCAACCAAACCACAGGCACCATCTACCTGCGTGTGGACAGCCAGCCCCAGGCCGGGGCCGGGCGTGCCAAGCGGGAGCCACGGGAGATGAGCCTGGAGGTGCAGGCGCGCAGCCCCCTGCCTGCCTCCCGCTCAGCCTCTGCGCAGGTCACCATCGACGTCACGCACACCTCCTTCGGCCTGACCCCGGACCTCAACCTGCTGCTGGTGGCCGTGGCTGCCTCACTGGGGGTTGTGGTGGTGCTGGCCGCCGTGGCCATTGTGCTGGCACTGGTCCGCTCTCGTCACCGCCGGGGCCGTGAGAAGCCGGAGGGGGACGGCCCGCTGGGCCGAATGCAGAGCGGATCCCTGCAGAAGCTTGGCCGCGAGGAGCCGGCGCTTCCCGGAGGTGAGCACATTTACCACCAGGCCCTACCAGGGTATGGGGGTGAGCCAGCCGGGCCCTACACACGGGGTGGCTCGTTGGACCCCTCACACTCCAGCGGCCGAGGCTCGGCCGAAGCTGCTGAGGATGATGAGATCCGGATGATCAACGAGTACCCTCGCGTGGCCAGCATCACAGCCTCCATGCAGGAGCACATCTCCGCCCGTGGCCCTGACTCTGGCATCCAGCAAGATGCCGACCAGCTCTCTGACATCTCCTGCGAGCCGGCCGCCCTGGAGAGCACCCAGTGGTTCAAGAGCAAGAAGGGCTCTGGGCTGCTGCTGCCAGGGCCGGCCCCACAGCTGTACCGCGAGGATGGAGGAGGCAGTGCCTTCCTCGGCGTGCGTTGTGGCCTCAGCGTCTCCTCACAGCCTCAGGACTATGCCTTCCCGGAGGATGGCAAGCCCTCCGTGGAGGGCTCGCTCACTGCCATTGTGGCCAGTGACGAGGAGCTCCGCGGCAGCTACAACTGGGATTACCTGCTGAACTGGTGCCCCCAGTTCCAGCCACTGGCCAGTGTCTTCACAGAGATCGCCCGCCTCAAGGATGAGAGCTCCTTGCGCAAGCCCTTCCCGACCAAGCCCAAGGCAGAGCCCAAGCCGCGCATCGACCCCCCACCCCTCATCACCTCAGTGGCCCACCCAGGTGCCAAGTCTGTGCCCCCCAAGCCGCCGCCGGGCAGGACCTTCCCACACCCATCCTCCCTGCGCCGCTCGCCCATCAGCCATGAGGGCTCCATCTCATCCTCTGCCATGTCGCCCAGCTTCTCCCCCTCGCTGTCCCCGCTGGCTGCCCGCTCCCCCGTGGTCTCGCCCTTTGGAATCTCACAGGGGCCTTCTGCCTCTGCCATCAGTGCCGAGCACTCGCTGGAGCCCCCCGAGGAGGCTGAGCTCAGGATTTAGACCTGGGCCCATGGACTCCTCCGCCCCACCCCGCAGCCATGGGGTCAGGAGAGGGGCCAAGCCCATGGCTGCTCTGCATGGGTGCTAATCCCGCTCTCCCAGCACCTTGCCGGGCCTGGAGGCCCCATGGGCTGTGGGTTCCTGTGTCCTTTGGGGCTGTTGCCTCCTGTCACTCCCTGCGGTCTGGCAGATTCAGTGCTGGCTTTGATGCCCTATGGACTGCTGATCCTAGTGCCAGCACCCCAGGGCGATGGCTCCTTGTACTGCTCTTGGTGTCTCAGATCAGCGCCTGGCAGGATGGTGCTTCATGGTACTCCGTGCTCTAAGAGAGGCTGGGAGCACACGGCTGCTCTCTGCCCTACGGGGCCGGGGTACTGCAGATTGCAGACCCTGCCCTTCCCCAGCCACTTGCCAAAGCCACGCAGCAGCCCAGGATGCTGAGCCATCCCCGCTTGCCTCTTCCCTACAGGAGGTCACAGGGCTGGGGAGGAATGCTCCCAGGGCAGGGATGCACTGCTCAGCAGGCACAGCCACAGCAGCCTGCCAGCCTGCTCATGCTGCCTGCGGGGATGGGGATGGCTGAACCTGCTTCCTTGATAGTGAGGGGTGACCCATCCCGGGTGAAGTTGAAGTGGGAGGAGAAGGCAGTGCCCACTTTCTGCTTGCCTATCCATGGCTGGTGGGGGAAAGGAGATCCTTTGGGGTGTCTCAAGCCCTTCCACCAGCCACCACTGCCTGTGACCCTTTTAAGGCATCTCCTTCCTAGAGCTGCTGGAGAGCCCTGTTCCTCAGGGCCTGGGCTAGGAGGTGGGTGACCTACTCAGCATGGAAGCCCCATTCCTGGAGAAGCTGCTCCCAGGGCCAGTTACCTTTCTGGGCTGCGGGTTGGCCGGGGCACCGGACACGAACACTGCCCAGGCACCAGGCAGGCTGTGCGGTGGGGCTGGCAGGAGCGGCACCATGAGAGCTGCAGCAGAGCTGACCCCCAAGACAGCCTGGCCAAAGGAAAGGCAGCAATGTGGCCACTCAGCGACACAAGCCGGTGACCTCCTCCCACTCCATCTGCTCCAGGCCTGGTGGCCAGCCTGCAGCTGCAGGGAAGCAGGTGGGAGGGGGTACCCCAAAAAGCCACATGGCCTGAAGCTGGCATGGTGGCAGCCAGCATGTTACCAGACAGCCACAGGGTGGGACGCTGGGCAGCTCGCCTCCCCCAGGGCCCTGCAGTGTCATGCGCTCACCAGGACAGTCTGGACCACCGAGGACACCTCCAAAATGTGGGTAGGTGCCAGAACCCCCAGGCCCCAGCCCTCTGTGCAGGGGCTGCTCTGTGCCTCTCCTTCATGCCATGTTGTGAGCGTGGTATAGAGCCACACTTCAATGGGGCAGGTCCCCATCCTCACTCCAGCACCGCTCACACAGCCGGTCTCGCGGCTGGTGTCACGCTTACACTGGGGCCAGCCCCCACCCGGTGCTCACCCCACAGCCCACGGCTGCTCACAGCAGAGCAGGCACACGTTGCTTGGCCCTGTGTCCTGGGAGTGCAGTCCTGGATGCTCACGGTTGCTGTGACCCACACACAGGCATGTGTGCAGAGGGAGGGCTGGGAACAGAGCACGTGGAGCACTGCGGCAGCCCCAAATTACAGTCAGCCTGGGTGCGAGCATGTTTCTGGTGTCAGGGAGGACGCCCAGCCATCCAAGGAGGTGATCCAGGGGATTCCTTCGTATCACGCTTTTCCTAGACCCACTCTGTAGCCTCAGCCCGAAGCATGTCGGCACCATGGCTGCAATGCCAGCCCCAAATGTTTTATCACAGCAGTGAAAAACCCATCACTTTTGCCCCACTCCTTCCCCATTTCCAACCAAGAACCATCTGCCACTGCAGCCGCATCTGTCATTGTCTCAGCCCTAAACCTCCCTATTTGTCCCCACATTGCAGGCAAGTGCTGCACCCCGGTCCCCACGACACACGTGTCGGTGGGTCCCTGGTGCCGGCAGCCCTGGGAGCTGTCCTGGGCACAGGGCAGCGACATGGGACAGGGATCTGCAGCAGCGATGGTGGCACCAAGGCAGCTGCAGGGCCATGCCTGGGAACTGCAGAGGACCCAAGGCAGCCCTGGGAAGGGAGGACAGGTTCTGCCTCACTCAGCACAGGGACAGCCCAAGGAGGAGGCTCTTGGGGCAGGCACCCCTCATCCCTTCTCTCGCAGACAGGCTGCCCTGCTCACGGGCACTGTGGGGAGCACGCTAAGGGGGCATCTGCTCCCTGAGCCCTGCGCAGGGCAGCAGGGTGGCCAAATTTGGGACAGGGGAACATGGACAGGTCACCCCCCCCCCCCTTGCACGTCACATAGAAGGGTCAGACACACAGCAGCCCCACTTAGGTCTGGGGGAACACAGCCATGGGCTGCTGAGCCCAGCCAGGAGCCAAGCCTCCAGTTATTTATTTTTACACATTGTACTACGATTCCTGTTTTCTACTTTGTACCTTTTGTATCGTGTCTCGCTGAGCTGCATGTATTGGGCGCTGCTCATCGGCCTGCACACTGGGCCATTCCAGCACAGCCTGGACCCAAGTGCCAACTTCTCAAAGAAATGCCTTAATAAACCACACTTGTTTGTACAGAGATGGACATCATCACTGCTGCTCTGGGCTCACGTTGTGCTGGCACCGTGGGCCCGCCGGGTGCTGGGGAGAAGCACCAGCGGGGCTGGCAGGTGGGAGACAGACCAGAGGCACAGTGTGGCTCGGCTGCCGGCAACATGCCATGGGCCACAGGCACCCGGGGGGGACACCCGCACCCTGCACTTGCCTCGGGGCAGCTCCTTGGGTGGGAGAGCTGGGAGTAGCGGGGGCACGTGGGCTGTGCTGCGGCTGCTTCTGGCCCCTGGGACAGATTGCTGCCAGCTCCAAGGCAGCCCTGCTGCCTGGCCCCAGCTGGCCGCCTCCTGGCCTTAGCAGTGGGTCAGGCCAGCACATGAGGTGCAGCTGTTTCAGCCTTTGGCACAGCAGAGGAAATCGAGAGCCTGAGCACTGCACTGTGGGCCTGCCCTGGGTGCCTCCGACTCCTCCAGTGGTGCAGAGCGTGGCTGCGCGTCTCTGGGCATTGCTGCACACGTGGCCCTGGCCAGGCCACCAGCACCACTACATCATCATTCAAGTCCCTTCCGTGAGAGGCTGCCGAATCTGGCAGATGAGGCTGCCACAGTGCTGCGGTCCCAGGTCTAACCCATAGCGAGGTTGAGCATGTTTTCCCAACAGGCACACGCACACAAGCACACATGTACAGGACATGTCTACATGTGCGCACACAGCTGGCCATGCAGAACAAGACAGACAGACACAAACAGCACCAACAGCCTCATCCTGCTCCCCTTGCTGGCTGATGAAGGTCTGTTAGCAGGAATATACACGTACAATGTGGAGTTCTCCAGTAGCTGGGATTAGACAGTCTGCCCAGGAGGTGACCCCAGACTCCCAGTCTCCCCAGTTGCTGACACCTGGACATACAAGTCCCTCAGGCCACAGTCCCACTCCAGCTGCTACAGACACACACACCCCCCATTACAGACACCAGCGCACACACAGACACTGTGGATCCCTGTGGTAAGTGGGCTTAGAAAAATCAGTCTACCCAGTAGCTTGCCTTTGGATCTCCCCCCACCCCACTGCGTAACAGACAGACACAGACATACAGAGACATGCAAGTGGTTCTCAGCTGATCTCCATACCCTGTGGTCTCTCTGGCAGTTGGCTAGGATTCCCCAGATCCCGCTGGCAGCCTTCTCCCATGGTCCTGCCACACACACGCACATGGACACGCAGGGATATGTGCGTGTGCACAGACACACACTGTCTCTCTCTCCTCCCTCCCACACCACTTTTCCTACTCACTGCCTCGTCCGGACTGCTGTTTGCTAGCGATGGCAGACTCGTGCGCCTATGCTCACTCTCTCCAGTTGCTGGCACCATGGGCGCACTGGCCCTGTGACCTGTGATCTGACTCCACACGGCTGACGCCGACACACACACGCACATAGAATGGAGTCTTCCTGACCCAGGAAAATACTTAGAAATTGAGAAGAAGACAGGACAGGCTGTGCAGTCATTGGATGCAGGACATGGCCAGACAAATGTACTGACCATCAATCCATTTACATGTTACCAGACACTTTTATCCCATTTTCCCATTTTTTATTCCTCCCCAAACCACCTTGATCCCTCTCTCTCCTCATCTTTTAGTTCCTCTGTGTCGTGGTTTAACCCCAGCCAGCAACTAAGCACCATGCAGCCGCTCACTCACTGCCCCCCACCTAGTGGGATGGGGGAGAGAGGAGAAAAAAAGTAAAACTTGTGGGTTGAGATAAAGACGGTTTAATAGGACAGAAAGGAAGCAAATTATATTTATGATAATTATTATAATAATATGACAATAATAATAAAAGCATTTGAATATACAAAACAAATGATGCACAATGCAATTGCTCACTGCTCACTGACTGATGCCCAGTTAGTTCCTGAGCGGTGATTGCCCCCCCCTGCCCCACCATGGCCAACTCCCCCCAATTTATATACTGGGCATGACGTCCCATGGTATGGAATATGGAATATCCCTTTGGCCAGTTTGGTTCAGCTGCCCTGGCTGTGTCCCCTCCCAACTTCTTGTGCCCCTCCAGCCTTCTGGCTGGCTGGGCATGAGGAGCTGAAAAAATCCTTGACTTGGTATAAACTCTACTTAGCAACAGCTGAAAACATCAGCATGTTATCAACATTCTTCTCATACTAA
The DNA here is from genome assembly GCA_026212715.1 of Elanus axillaris. Taxonomy (NCBI): domain Eukaryota; kingdom Metazoa; phylum Chordata; class Aves; order Accipitriformes; family Accipitridae; genus Elanus; species Elanus axillaris. The sequence continues at coordinate 26,574,483 of JANZLQ010000027.1, read as the reverse complement.
ATCCAAATTATAACGCTATACCAGCTACTAGAATGAAAATTAACTCTATCCCAGCTGAAACCAGGACACTCTGCTAAACATGCCATAGTCTCACACAACCCTAAAATGCTCTGTGTTTTGCCTCTCGTAACGTCCCATACTCCGAGGCAGTGCCCCTTCATTCTGTGGCATGATGGGGAGAGCGGCTCCACTCACTCATTCTGATGGTGCCACCCTCAGACCGTGGGGTTGATCCTGAGCCAGTGACAGCCTGCGCAGAGCTGGGGAAGGGTGTCCCCTTCTCTGGCTGGGTTATTGGGGTTCCTCTGCCTGCCACTGTTTCTCAGTGCTACTTTATCTCATAACCTAACACCTTCCAGCTCCCTGACCTGTAGCAACAGGAATGCCAGTGCATGCCAGGCACGCTCTCTGCTCTGTGGCTGAGACCAAGAGGGTCTTTTGCCAGCAGGAAGGACCTTGATGTTACTGTTGTCCCCTGGCATTGCCTGACCTTGGGTGATCCCGACGGTCCAGAGGAGAGGGCATGCTTGCCTCCATCAGCAGGAACAGCACACAGGCATATCCAGGGTGAGCAAAGCTCCACCAAGGATGCCTCGGCACCTTCACTGGATGCTCAGGCTCTCTTGTCCCCAGCCTGCCACGGACCAGCTAGTCAGACTAGCAGCAGATGCTTGTTAGAGTAATTAGCTCTGGCAGGGCAACCTAATCTTTGCTGGCCAGACAGCTCCAGGAAATAATCTCCTGCAAATCTCATCCCACTTAAAGTCCTGCCCAAAGCCGTAACCAGCTGGACAGCTGGGTGGGCTGCAGCTCTCTGGCAGCGCACACTGCCCGGCACCCCAGGCCCCCAGCCAACGTCAGTCAAAGCTGAGCAGTGGCAAGTCCCTCCAGGCTGTAGCTGTAGCTGCTGGGTCGGTGCCACACAGGCTGGGGCGGCTGGCTGGGGATCTGGGGCAGCCAGGAATGGGGAGGTGGGCCACCCCATAGGTGGTGGGCCAGGGTGAGGATTGGGACACGGGAAGGGCTGCGTGCAGAGGTGCAGGACAAGGAAGCAGCAAGGGCTGCATGGCTGGGAGCACAGGGCTTGGCTGGGTGTAATGGGATGCCGGGCTGCTCCCCCTAAACCTTCTCTGCTGCACTGGGCCCCGTGTCACCTGGCCCCCAACCCCTCATGGCTGCCCTGCACCCACCATGCCCAGCCCTTTCCCGTGTTCCCAGGCCACTGTGTCCCATCCCCCCTGCCACAGCTCCCCTTGCTTGTCCCCCCCAGCCCCGCAGGGTGCAACTGCACGGCTTCAGGCAGGCAACCAGCTCCAGCTGCTGCAAACCACACAGCACCACATGCATGGAAACTCTACATGTGCTTCCAATTGCAGGGACCAGAAATGCCCTAAGGCTTCGCACAGACGTTCATGCTATGGGCAGCACCCACAGAGGAGTGCTGGTATCCTGCAAGGAGTGGGGACGGAGCAGTGGGTTCCTTGGAGACACAAGAACTAGACTCAGGTGGCAGGGAAGTACCTTGGAGGCCAGACAGGGGCTTGGGCAAGCCTGAGGAACACGGGCTGAGGTCCCAGCGTCATCAGTGAGATGCTGAGTGGTGTCCCGTGAACAGGAAAGATGCTGATTAAGCCCCAGTAGGTCTCCTGGTTGCATCCCTTCACCCAAAGGGAGCAGGGCCAAAGGTCTGCAGCAGACACTGCCCGCCTGGGCACGTGGCATCTCCACCTCTCAGCTGCACCCTTGGTGCAGCTGGAAAAGCACTGCCTGTACAGCAGGGGTAAAAGCAGGAAGGAGAACAACAGGACTGCTACAGCCCTGGCCTTTCCTAGGAAAGAGCCTTCACCTACCCTGCAACAATCTAAGCATCAGCCCACTGTAGTGGTGCCTTGTACTGCCACTGACACAAGAGAGAGCCTCTGGGCCTCTCTCCCCCTGGCAGCTGCAGCTCCAGAGAGCCACAGCGCAGCTCTGGCGTGGGAGACATGGCAGCCTGAGCCAGGCAGGTGGTTTTCCCATTGTCTGTCTCTTCCTGGCTTGGACTCTGCTCTGCAGAAGCAGGAAAGCAACTGGGAACTGCTGGAGCCACGGTATGCAGCATGTCTGTGCATGTGACCAGAGCTGGAACAAGGGCTAGGCTAGCTGAGCCAAACTGGCCTGGGGCAGATGGGGTCACGGCACCCTCCACCTCACCATCCACCTCCAAAACACCCCCTCCAGTACTGCCCCTGGTCTCGTGGACAGGAGGACAAGCTCCAAGGGTGACTGAGGCACCATTTCCAGAGCTCCCTTGCAAAAATTGCTTGAACCTTCCACAACCCCAAGACCTGCAAGTATCATAATACCACTTTTGTGATCCTGATTAGGAGAGCTCCTAGTGTGGGAACGAGTATCTGAGAGGACAAGCACAGGAAGCCGAGAGCTGCAGCTCAGCAGCTGTGGGAGCCAAGTGGCTGCCTGTGACAGTGCCAGCTGGACAGCAGGCTGCAGTACTCGCTTGGCGGCGCAGTGTGGACAGGACTCCTGCCGCATGGCCCATCACCACCTGGCAGCCCACTCCCATAACCGAGCGAGAACACGTGCTCATAGTCCCCTGAGCCTCCCCTGTACCCTTGTCCCCCCGTGCTCCTGACTGGCCGAGACACCCTGTGCCCACAGCTTCCCCACGTCCCCGAATGCAGCCCCAGGTGGCTGCAGTGTGAACACCAGCAGGGCCAGGCAATGGCAGACCTGGACACCCAGGGTGTGCAGACGTGCCCTGCCACTGCCTCCACACCTCCTGGCTCTTGCTGGACTCACTGGTGATGCCCAGCCTCTGCACACAAAGGGCAGCCTGGGTGCTCGTGCCCCGGGGGCTGCAGCCTGCTCGACTCGCTGCCCCAGGCCCTGGGGTAGGCACAGACCCCAAGGGGAGCTTAGACCTTCTCGTCCATTCCCGGCAGCCACCCCTCGGAGCCAGGTTCCGGCCTCACGGAATGGGGACCTCCAGCCCTGCCCTCTCTGTGCAGGCCCTGCTGTTCTGAGCATCCCTCCCCAGGGCCCGCTTCTCCCAGCAAAGATCCCCTCACTGGTGGGGGGTGCTGGGCGAGACCCCTGCCCCTCCCCAGCTGGCCCCCAGTCTGGGCTCCTCAGCAGAGTCCCGCACGGGACCCCTGCCCCGGCCTGGGACCACCAGCCCTAGGTGGACCCTTGCCCCCCGCCCCCGCCAGCCCGGGGCCACTACACGGACCCTGGGCCCAGGACAGCAGCCGCGGCCGCTTCTCCCGCCCGGGCCGTCCTACCGGGCTGCTGTGGCCCGGGCTGCCGCGGAAACGGCTCCGCGACGCTCTGGGAGGCGGCCGGGAGAGGGACGGAGAAGACCGGGACGGGGCAGCACGGCCAGGACCGCGCCGGGAGGCGGCCGGTGCCGTACCCAGGCAGCCTCTCCGGGCCTCCGGCAACAGGCCCTCCCCGCCGGGCCCGTGACCGGAGCGCGGCCCGGGTCTGGCGGCGCAGCCCCGCTGACGAATCGCCGGGGAGGATCGGCGGGCACCGGTCCAGGCGTTCCCGGTCGCGGCGCTCCCGGTCCCGGCCACAGCCGGCAGCGCCGTGGGGGAAGGCCCAGGCGCCCGGCGGGCCCTGCGCACCACGTGACCGCGGCTTCGGCCTCCTCACGTGACCGCGAATCATGCGCCCGCACACGTGTTCAGGGCGCAGCGGCGGGATGGCGCGGCGGTAACGGGCACC
>JANZLQ010000027.1:26535405-26550705 GCA_026212715.1 Elanus axillaris | reverse complement strand
GCCCCGGGGCGACCGACCGCCTCCCCGGCCCGGCGGCCCCGGGAGTGGCGGGGCGGGCAGCGCCGGTTTTCCTCGCTGTCCGCAGCCGCGCCCGGGTGGGGCCGCCCCCTCCAGGGCGAGGGCCGCCGCTGGAACCGGGGCCGAGGGAGCCTTTACCGGCCTGCCGTGTGCCGGGCGAGGCCCGCGGGCCGCCGCGGAGCGGGGCAGCCTCCCCGAGGGCAAAGCTCTTCCCTGGCGCAGGCGGGCCGGCCCAGCTCGGCCGTCCCCTTGGCTGTGGGGTTTGGGGCAGAGCCTCGGGGACTGGCGGCAGGTGATGGTGAGTGCCAAGAGCAGAAAAAAAAACGCCTTCGTGGGTGGAACGGGTGGGAACAGAAGGGGTAGAGGCCCGTCTGGTGTGGTCACGCTGGGCTGGAAATCCTGCCACTCCCCCGGGCTTGAGTCTTCAGCTCTGTTGTTTAGAAATGACAGAGTAGGAGAAAAGCCTGCGTGTGGTAGTCACTGACAGGATGACTGAGCTGCCAGCGTGACCCGGCCACAGAAGAGGTAAGTGTGATCTTCGGCTGTATCTGCCGTGGCGCTTTTTTCAGAGGTGGGAAGATCAGTTCCCACCTTTTTGCCACTAATGAATGCCATGAAGAACTGGCAAGATCACAGCTGAAATGTGGCATCCGTGTTGAAACAGGCAGAGCAGCGAGGCAGGAGAAATCGGGGGAAGGGGAGGCTGGCTTGACAAGGCAAGACTGGAAGAGCTTGACTTTTCTTGGCCTGGAAAAGGGGAGGCTGAGGGGGGGCAAGGTCACCAGCTATAAATACAGCAGGAACATAAACACTGGTGAGGCGGAAGAACCATTTAAACAAAAGAACTGTTGGTGTGAGAACAGGTGATGATGGGTTTACAGAAGAGGGGTGTATCACTAGAAATGTGCTTTTGGGTAAAACTTTATAAGGGAGAAGCAGCAGAAGTGCCTCAAAAAGATTCATGATGAATTTGAAAGGATGCTCAGAACCTTGTCTTGGCCCTGATGTCTGTGTTAGCTGGAAAGGGTGGATGCTTTCCGCCCTGGAGTCCTGCCCTCTTGGTAACAGCAAGGCTGCCCCAGTTGGGCTTAGGCCCTTTAGGCTTGTGGCAGAAGCTGCTTGCGGTCCATGCAGGGTGTAGGGTACGATCGGTGGCAACATGTGGTTCTGAGTGCGGGGCTGGGCAGTACTTGACCTGGTGTTTTGCAGGACGGTGGGTGCCTTGCACATGGACGCGTGTGTGTGCCTGGCAGGAGGCAGGGGCTGTTGCCATTCCCTGGAGCCACAGACAAGGAAGATTGACTGTGTGGGCCAGGAAACACTCCCGATCTTGGTACTAGTCAGCTGGAAGGCACAGTTTCCCCCTTCTGAGCTTCTAGCCTTTGCTGTTGGGCCGCTACTCCCCGTGTTAGTAGCAGCTCTGGTGCTGTTGCCCGTTCCTTGCAGGCATTGCAATTGTCGCTCAGGGCAGAAAAAGTTTGTGGAAACGGGAGAGATTACATGGAATGGCTGTTTTGGGCATAAGACATGCCTTACTGTGGATGGGAGCAGTAGCAAGGACTTGCAGAACAAAGGCATTGCCCTGCTGTGGCACCCCGGACCCTCTTTACCCTGAAGGCCTAAAGGGAGCAGGTGGTTGTAAGTGAGATGCAAGCTGGTAGGTCTGGACTGGCTGGGAAAGAGAGCCGGTCTGAGGAGGGTGTGAGTAAGCTTGGTCCTGCTTTGAGGCTGGTGCCTGGGTTTCTCAGCTCTATATCGAATCTTACTTCTCTTCTGACAGGAACTGAAGGGCTTCAACTCGCTCGATGATCTTCTCCATGTCAAAGGCATCACCACCCGCATCTTGGAGCTGAACAGTCAGCGGATGACTTGCAGGAGGAGGCCAAGCAGTGAGGAAGCTGCGAGGGTGAGCCCTGGTCTGCAGGGGGACAGTAAAGCTCCTGTGCCTCAGGTAGGAGAAGAAAGGTAGGATTCCCCTGCCTACCTGGTACAGAGGTGATCCTCCCTCCAGCAGTGCAGGAATTAGGGAAGGGGATCTTGCACTGGGAGAGGTGGTAGCTGGTAGAGGCATAAGAGGTTTACAGGTGAGGAGTCATATCTGCTTTGGGCACTGGAACGGGGAGGTCCAAAGAACGCTGCGCCCTTTCAAACAGCCAAGTGGTCTGTCTGCAGTCTCCCTGTAAGGTGGCAGCTGGCTTTGGGGAGCATTCTGTCGGGGAGGCTGAGATACTCCAGGCCCAGAAGGCTTTGTGGTGTCCTGCCGGAGGCTGCAGTGACCCCTGAGTACAGAGCCTTGTCAGGAGCTGCTCTGGCCGCTGTGATGTGTCTGCCGTGACGTCCCCGATAGAAAAAATGCTCTGACCCCAGAGGACACTCGTTGCTTCCTGCTGCCTCCCCTGCCCCAGAGCGGCTAGCCATCCATAGGTCTTCTGCAGACAGTTGTTAAGTTCCACTAATTGTTCATCGCTGGAGGCCAGAATTGGGCGTGGAGAGAGATTCTTCCCTGGACCGACAGCTTGAGGAGGCCAGAGTCCCTGTCTCTTGCCAAGCACTCTACCCTGTCATCCGCCTTGTCTGCGGAGATCGGCGGCCAGCACGCTGCCTGCCTGAGCTGGCACGCACCCAGCTCGGCTCTGGGGACTTCTTCAGGAGCGCATCTTCCTGCAGTGCCGTCTGTGGGGCTGAGGAAATTCACTCGCCTAAGAGCAGCTCTGTCTTGCCAAGCTTGAGCGCGCTGTGCGGGCAGGGGAGGATGTTGTTGGAAGGTGTTTTACTGCCTGGGAGATGTCAGCGACTGTCCTGCCCCCCTGCTGCCCCAGGAGTGTCGTCATGGGGTGTGTTATCATCTGAGACCTAGATGTGATCCCCAGTTATAGATGCCAGAGGAAGTGCTTGAGAAAGCTGGGCTCAGTGGTGTGTCCGGATGGGCTCTTGTGTCGTGCTTTCTCATCTGGCCATCCCCTCTCTGCCTGACAGTCCAGTCCTGTTCCAAGCCCGCCTGTCAAACAGGGTCCAATCTAACGGGGTGGTGGGAAGAGATGGCCGATCTGCCTCTGATCTGGGCAGTCTGTCCAGGGCTAGGTGCTTAAGCACATGTGCACCGAGGCCTGCTTTCTAAATGGAAATAAACACAGCCCTAACTGCGATAAACATAGCACTGCTTGGTAGGATCCCTGCAAAGCAGCAGGATTTTTTCCTTCCCTAGGTGTATTCTTCTGTTGTGACCAAACCACCTCTCCATTTCTTTTCTTCTACAAAATATTTTCTCCAGATTTTGAGTCATTTGGGGGAGGAGATAGAGCAATATCTTCAAATTTTAAGCGTTCTGTTTTAAAATGTGGATTGGGCATTGCAGGACTCGAGTTTATAGGACAACACAGGGGGTAGTACTGTTTTCTGCTCACACTTCTTTGCTCTTCAGACTTTTTAGCCTGAGGCTTGTGCTGAGTGCGACCCCTCAGTCCTTTTCAGTTATTGCTTTATAGGAGGCACAGTCCCTGGTGCTTAGCTGGCCCCACTCTCCCTGTCCTCAGGTGGAGAACATTGCCTCGGCGTGTATTGAAATGCATTTAATTTGGGTGAGCCTAGCTTACCCAGTGGTGCACATCACACCGTGTGACAACTGTCCTGTCCTTGCTACCTACCCAAGTGTCAGTCTTAAAATGTAATCAGAAAGATTTTGTTTACTCCCATATCATGAATAAAACAAATGTCAGCTACTGTGGTTTTCCACACACGCCCCTTCTTACGGGTCTGCACTAGGCCCATCAGCAGAAAATCTGCAGTTTCCCATTAACAGGTATGTTTTGAGATCTGTTCATTGGCTTTTTCTTGATCTAAGCTGTCTCATCCATCAACCCTTTAGAGGCTGTGGCATGCCAGTGCTTTCATCAGAAGCTTGTGTCCTGGTCAAATGCTTAGAAGTCTATGAGTATGTCTCATCAATGTGATTTATGTAACTGCTTTTTTTTAACCAAATGTAACGCTTCAAGGAATAAACTCAACTTTATTTTAAAAGACCTATTTTTATAAAGTCTCATCAGCTGGTACAAAGCATATCCCTGTCATTTATCTTGTACTCGTTGAATCCTGCACTGGCCTCTGTATTGCCAGATGTCAGGCTACGTGAAGACCCATTTTTCTCCTGCCTTCCTCAGTTTTGGCACAACTTTCACACTCTCCTGGTCTTTGCAGTTTCTCCTGTATTCCAAGATTTAGCAAAAATAATTGCTGTGGGCCAGCAATCTCCTGTCCTACTCTCTAGGACTCTTAGGTGCAAATTACACTGGGTTGCTGATTAAGATGTTTCATTGGTGTATTGGAAAACAGTTCCTCATTCCCATGTGATACAGGGGTGGTGTTCTGCTTCCGCCAAGTAATTACTGAATGCGTCTGCTTTTTTTTTTTTTTTTTTTGGTGTTACTCACAGTGCTGCTTTCTTTGGGGAAGAAGGGTGCAGGTGGCATTAGATGGGCACTCGACCTCTCGAGTAGTTGTTGATCTTGGTCAGATTGGCTGGAGGGCGAAGGGACCTCTGCACCGTGCTGAAGGCTGAAATGCAGCACGCACCTCCTTTCTGATGCTGGGGTCCTGCCCAGGCATGGCAGCTTATGCGTGCAGCAGCTCTGCTCCCTGCTTTCACAGCTGAAGGGTGGAAGAGGGCTGTTCCCACCTGCAGGCAGGGAGAGGGCTCGCTGCGCAGAGGTGGAGCTGGTGCTAGCGAGTTTGGTATTGTTCAGCAACACTGACGCTCCTGCAGTGTTTGTGTTTTCTGCTCAGGCGCAGAGTTGTTGGCTGCCATGTACTTTGGTCACGTTGCAGCTGTGCTTCCCTGTGGGGCTGGGAACTGACCTGTCTCCAGACAGTACTTGGCCGTAGCTGCCTCTTGACCCCAGAGAGCACCTTAGCTCAGTAGTCTGCTCCCCTCTTCCCACCTTGGGCTCTGCTTAGCTCATCAGCCCCTCTTTTGTACTGCAGAGGGAAGCCCTTGTATTCCTTGGGCCACTGCTCTCACGGGTAGCCCCCTCAGCTCCCCAGCATGTCCCCCAGCCCAGGCCCTGAGGCACCCCGAAAGCTGGGGTGCAGAGCTGCAGCAGACAGGCCTGACCCTGCCTCTCCCTGTTTTTTAGGTGGTGGCTGAGGAGGAGGATGTTTCAGGCCCCTGGGAGCCAGAGCGCTCTGGGAAAGGGAGCCCAGGATCAGGACCGGAGGCTGATGGCTCCAGTGGGCGACGGGTGGAGGAGCCAGTCGGCTCTACAGTCTGCGGTGAGCAGGAGGAGGAGGAGGAGGAAGAAGAGGAAGAGGGCAGCTGCTACAGCGAGGAAGGGGAGGATGGCAGCAATGTTTACTTCTATTACACCATTGGAGAGCGCTGGATAGACTACCTGCAGCGGACAGAGGATGGTGGCCTCCTCCGTCATGTGCGGCCCAAGGTAACCCTGCTGGGAGTGTGGCCCCAGCCAAGGGCTTTGCCCCAAAGAGCGGGGCTGCCCTTGTGGCTGGTGACTCCCTGGCAGGAGCTGACACTGGCACGTTGCCTGTGGTCCCGTCCTGGTAGCTGGTGGCCTCAGAGCCTGTGGGCACCTACTGCTTGCCACAGTGGTGGTGCCAGAGCGGGCCGTGGCCAGCCATAGCACTTCAAGCTGCTGCTGTATGGGGTATCTGTCTGGCAGACCCCTAGGACACACAGGGCTGCTGTGGGCCAGCCGGGGAGCTCGGGGCTGTCAGCTGGGTGCTGGCTGGTCTGGGAGCTCCACGGTGCAGCTCATGCTCGACAGTTGTCAGCCTGCCTGGCTTTAGGGCCGGGGGAAGGAGGCACTGTCCCAGTCGGTCCAGCTGCTGGCAGTCCCTAGCTGTGCCTGTTCCCAGTGGAGCCACCCTGCTCTGCGCTGGGGTCCCTGTGTTGGGGTCCAGAGCCTGAAATGGGGCAGCAGGAGTCTGCTGGGGGTCAGGCAAAGGCCTCAGGGAGGTTTCTACGGGATGTGGGCACTGTGGTGAGAAGCCTTGGCCAGCCCTGAGTGCAGGGCTGCAGCTGATGCCCGGGTCAGCTACTGGAGGTGGCCTTCAGCTTCACTCTGCAGGTCCCCTACCTGAGCTCAGAAGACTTGCTAGGCTGGGTCTCCTACTCTGTCACTTTTGGCAGAAAATCAGTGACGCAGAATATGTGCAGAGGGCTCTGCTCCAGCCTGCTTTAACTTGCCTTCTCCTTGCAGATGAAGCGGAAGTCAGAGAATGGCCTGGATGGCAGGGCCCTTTCCCCTGGTAAAAAGCTGTGCAAGGGCTCGGAGTACAGCAGGTAAGATGGGTGCTCTGCATGCTGAGCAATGAGCTGGCCTGGGGGGTGGGAAGACCTCCTTCTACCAGTCCCATCCCTTAGACATCTAGGTGTCCTGCTGAGGTTGAGGAGGCTCCATCTTTGGACAGACATAAAAGCCATCTGTGTGGCCCTGCTTTAGCAGGCGTTTGGACCAGATGACCTCTGGAGGTGCCTCCAGCCTCAACCAGTCTGTGATTCTGTCCTTCTGTAGAGCAGGCTGGGCTAAGGGGGCTGTATGTGTAGCTGTGGTCCCAGTGGACCTGATGGGGAAGGGGGTTAGCTGGGCAGGAGGCCCATAGCTGGTGGTTTATGGGGACCTCTGTTCTGAGAACTGTTTGCACAGTGTGGCCTAGAGTAGCACTACCATGTCTCACCTTCGCTTTGGTCTCTCCCCGGCTGTGGTCCAGGACGCTGGGTCCCTGCATGCCCAGTCCCACCACCACCTTTGGGGACCTGCGCAATGCCAAAGCAGGCCAGGCACGGCGCCGCCGCATCCCTTCGGTTGCCCCTCCTCCCGAGCTGCAGGACTGGCTCCGCACCTTCCAGGTAGGCTCCAGAGCCTTGCCAAAGGGCTCGCCTCAGAGGGCACTGAGAAGCTTTGGGTTTGACGGGCAGGCAGGAGGGGAGCCAAGCCCTAGGGACTCCGTCTGCGAGAAACCCACCACAGGCAGGGGTTTGGGTCCCGTGGTGGATTTCTAGTGATTTTTTTACCTCCGGTAAAGGAGCACAGAAGTGGCATTAGCCCCACTCTTGCTCCCCTTCGTCCTGGAGTGGTGTTGCTTCGTCTGCCGTCACACAGCACCTGTGTTCCATCTTATGTGACTGATGGAGCTCCCAACCCCATCTCTGTGGCTCCTCCCTATCTTGGGATCTAGGTAGCAGAGCCCTGGCCTGCTCCAGAGATCCAGCTAGCCTGTCTTGCCTGTGTTGGTTGGTGTCGCTGCTACGACTGGGGTGGGGGCATAGGCACTGCACAAAGCCACAGGGGAGCCTGTGAGAGCCTGCCGGGTGTGCAGGCATCATGACTGATGTCCCCTCTTCTCAGCGGTGGAGTGGCCCGGAGAAGCTGCTTGCTCTGGATGAGCTCATTGATCGCTGCGAGCCCTCTCAAATCAAGTACATGATGCAGGTCATTGAACCCCAGTTCCAGAGAGACTTCATTTCCCTGCTGCCCAAGGAGGTGAGTTGAGGCAAGGGACAGGCTGGCCCTGGTGCTGGGCAGCAGTTACCAGCCATGGGAGTCCACTGTGCCCTTGTGACTCGGCTTTCACTCCTACAGCTGGCGCTCTATGTCCTCTCGTTCCTGGAGCCTCGGGACCTCCTCCGTGCTGCCCAGACCTGTCGCTACTGGAGGGTCTTGGCTGAAGATAACCTGCTTTGGAGAGAGAAATGCCGTGAAGAAGGTAAAGACCCCTCCTCCATATGGCGTGTGGCACATTGTGGCTGGGATCTGTGGTGGGGTAGCCCATAGCTCCTGTGTATGTGCATCATCTTAGCTTCCCCGTAGGGTGAGGGCGTGGACCACCTGTGTAGTGTGAGGCATCTGCTGTGTTTTCCTCCTGCAGGCATTGAGGAGCCCTTGAACCTGCGAAAGCGGCGCCTGCTGAGCCCTGGATTCATGTACAGCCCCTGGAAATTTGCCTTCATGCGGCAACACAAAATCGACATGAACTGGCGCAGTGGGGAGCTTAAAGCCCCCAAGGTGGGTGCTTTCAGGAGTCCTTGCTGAGAACCAGATGCTAGAGCTTTGACGTATAGGAAGCTGGTACAGGAAGGAAGTAGCTGAGAAATGACCGTGACCAATAGGCTGAGAACAACACTTAAGAATTTTATAAGTACCTTGGGAAGATTCACAAACCTGACCTGTCTTCAGGACGCACAGGCCAGAGGCATTCACCTGGCAATTTTTTAATGTAAAGGTCCTTTGAAGCTGTAGGTCCTGTGAGCTTCCTGCAACTCCTGTCCCTGCCTTTAGAGAGCAGATCCACAGCACAGCTCGCCTGGAGCTTTCCCATGTGCTCTGGCTGGCAGCACAGCTGATTGTGGGGATTGCCACAGTGGGTGGTACCAGGCTGCAGTTCTGCCAGCAGAAAAAGGGTCACCCTGGACCCCAGAGAAAGGCGTTTCCATCTCTTCACCCCTTCTCTGAGCACCCGTGGCAAGGCAGTAGCCAACCTTGGCATCCAGGGAGTGGTACAGCCATTCTGAGGCTCAGCCAAGCCTTGTCCCTGGTACAGGGCTCCAGAACACTTGGGTGTTCTCTCCCTGCCAAGGTCCCTGCCTGCCCCTCATCCCTCCCAAGAGGCAGGGAGAGCAGAGACCCAGCCACCACTTCTCTTAGGTAACAGTCTCAGTCCTGCTGCTTTCCACCTCTGAAGACTTTTTCTGGGTTCCTGGTGTTCCCAGCCCCTTCTCCAAGCCCCTGCCTCAGTGGCACCCGAGGTGAGCAGCAGTGCTCTGCACAGTGCCGTCGCTGCAGGGGCTGCACCCCCCAACAGCAACTTGGCACCAGGCAGGCCTTTCCCGAGATCCCCAAAACCCTGATCTCTGCGCCTGCCGTGAGCAGAGCTCTCCAGGGCACTGCTGGCAGGGACATCTACCCTGTACTTGTCCCTGGCTGAGGGGAAATTTAATATGTTCCCTGCAAAGGGCAGCTCTGGGTTTGTTTTCACACCGAGCTGCTGCTTGCCCTCATGCTGCCCCTCCCTGTGGCTTGGCCAGGTCTGCCTGACCTGCCTCCTCCTTCCCTGGGATCCTGCCTAACCTGCCTGAGCTCTGCCTGCCTGCAGATGTTGCTTGGTCACTGCCCACCTTTGCTGCTCTCTTTGCACATCACTGTGTTGGGGAGGTGGCAGCTGGTGCACAGCTATTTGTGCACTGCCTGCCTTCCACCATGTACAAAATGGAGCTGAGGTCCTAAATGTGCGCTGGGTGGTGGCCTCTGGTTTTTGATCTAGGACAGAACATCAACTCTGAGCTCGATGGCTTGTGTGGCCTTAATAGCCACGAGGGTCCTTCTATGTTCTGGAGTCCCCAGGTAGCCCACTGTCCCCCAGCAGTAGCTACCAAATGCTCCCCCCCTCAGCTCCTGCTGTAGCTGCTGCCCCGCAGAGAAGCAGCAGGGAGGTGAGGTGGCAGGTGTTACAGGGACCCATCTCTTCTTCCTCCCCTCAGCACTTACTGCTTCCCTGCCATCCTCAAAGGCTGCTTTTGAGACCTGAGGTTCTGCAGGCTCCGGTGCTCTGAGCTGCCCTCACCTCCCTCCTTACTCATGTTGTTCCCCATGCAGGTGCTGAAGGGACACGATGACCATGTCATTACCTGCCTGCAGTTCTGTGGCAACCGGATAGTCAGTGGTTCAGATGACAATACGCTCAAAGTGTGGTCAGCTGTCACGGGGGAGGTGAGCTCTTGTCTGTAGTAATGTCATAGGCTGCTTCAGTGGCGCGCTCAGAGTCATGCTGATCCTCTGCATTGCTGCAGGAATGGGTGGAGGTATGAGAGGCATAGTGGACTTTTAGGTGGGTTTATCTTCTCTCTGGCAAAGTGTAACTGGGGAGAGGATTTGACAAGATCCTGTGGCTGCAGGAGCAGTGGGAAGGGCTGTCTTAAACTACGAATCTGTTAGTGCAGTAACAAATGAGCAAGAGTTGGCCACATGTGTGTTTTCACTGGCAGTCAACAAGTGTAGACCTCCTTCCTGGAGATCCAGGAAGGGCAAGAAACTCGACTGGGTTTAGAACAGGGAGTGATAATTATCACAGAGAGGATTCTGGTGAGGGCCTGAGTCTCTGCAGGGAGGTGGATTGCTGACCTGAAGAGCCTTACTGATCCCTTGCCTGGAGGAAGTTCTATGCTTTGCTTTTCTTTTTTGCTGTGTTATTCAGCCTTTCCCAAACCAGTGTCTCACGACTTGTTCTTTGCAGTGTGTGCAGACACTGGTTGGCCACACAGGGGGTGTGTGGTCTTCCCAGATGAGAGACAGCATTGTCATCAGTGGCTCCACGGACCGGACACTCAAAGTGTGGAATGCAGACACAGGCGAATGCGTGCACACTCTGTATGGGCACACGTCCACGGTGCGCTGCATGCACTTACATGGGAACAGGTATGGACGTGATGGTGTTTGGGGCCTGGTCTGGGCTCTGGAATGGGACAGGTGAAGGAGTAGAAGCATTAGGGGCCAGTGCCAGTTTGTGGCATGGGATACAGGGCAGGTGAAAGTGCCAAGGTGATCAGGGCTTGGGTGGCTGATCTGTAGCTGGAATATGCCGTGTGGTAAGAGGTATCCCTGGGTATGATGAGCTGGAGCTGCTCCTTGGAGAAGCTGGTGTGTCTGGGGTTATCTCAGTTGGGTGACATCCAGAGTCAACATGATCAAGCTCCAAGCTCACCCTTGCCCACAGGGTTGTGAGTGGCTCACGGGACGCCACTCTGCGCCTCTGGGACATTGAGACTGGACAATGTCTGCATGTGCTGATGGGGCACGTGGCTGCCGTGCGCTGCGTGCAGTACGACGGGCACAAGGTGGTGAGCGGTGCATACGACTATACGGTGAAAGTGTGGGACCCCGAGAGCGAGAGCTGCACTCACACGCTGCAGGGACACACTAACCGCGTCTACTCCTTGCAGGTAATGCCCTTGCTCCCACTTCCTTCCTGCTCATGTGCTGCACGGACATGAGCCCTGCCTATTTTGGCAAGTAAGAGGCTGTCTTCCCTACCCCATGCACATGCTGCAGGGACACACAGGCCATGTCTGTTCCCTGCAGGTGAGACACTCTTTGCCCCTCCACCCTGACCCCCACACACACATGCACTGTGGGAACACACACCCTGTGTCTGTTTCCTGGAGAGAAAATGCTGCCAAACACGTGTACCCTGACCAGCCAAAGGGGATGTGAGCACATCACTTAATCTGCCGTGCCCAAAGTCTCTGACACTAGACTGCCAGCAACACTCCTCCTCTTTCTGTGTAGGCCATGCTGATCTGTCTCTCTTTCTCTTGGCAGTTTGATGGGACACACATTGTGAGTGGCTCTCTGGACACGTCGATTCGAGTGTGGGATGTAGAGAGTGGAAACTGCCTACACACCCTCATGGGGCACCAGTCACTCACGAGTGGCATGGAGTTACGTGACAACATCCTTGTATCTGGCAATGCTGACTCCACAGTCAAGATCTGGGACATCAAGACAGGCCAGTGCCTGCAAACACTGCAGGGTAAGTGCAGGAGGATGGAACAGCTCTGGAGCCTCACTAGGGCTGTTGGAGAGGGGTCATGTTGCTCCGAGCTGCTGGATGTGGCAGGGGCAGGGCAGACATTGCCCAGCAGTGGGTGCTGCTGAAGAACCTGGGGTTGGAGGTGGGAGCACAGGAGCACTAACGGGTCCCCTCTGCTTCCAGGGCCTAGCAAGCACCAGAGTGCCGTGACCTGCCTACAGTTCAGCTCCAAGTTTGTAGTGACCAGCTCAGATGACGGTACCGTCAAGCTCTGGGACCTGAAGACGGGGGAGTTTGTGCGCAACCTGGTTGCACTGGAGAGCGGGGGCAGTGGGGGCGTAGTGTGGCGCATCCGCGCCTCTAACACCAAGCTCGTGTGTGCGGTGGGCAGCCGCAATGGCACAGAGGAGACCAAGCTGCTGGTGCTGGACTTTGATGTGGACCTGAAATGAGCCTGGCCAGTCCAGGCTGGGATGGAGGATCCCGCGGGCTGGGTGTAGCAGCTGGTCTTGGTGGGGCTGGCCCCAGAGCAGGCGCTAGCCCCCCGCGGGCTGTAAATACTGTTTGCAGCTGTCTGGGCCTTATTTATATATGTGTGAACTCCCTGTGGGGAGCCTGTGCCCGGCTGGGGCACTGTACAGATGAAGCAGCATGTTTTGTACACACTAATATATCGATTTATTTCTGTACCTGGGGCCTTCTTCTCCACCCCTGCTGCTCCCTGAGCCCTTCCTTCCTCGAGCTTGTCCCTTCTGGGGGAGCAGTTGGTGGCTGCAGCCCATCCCATTTGATTGCAGGCAGAAGTAGCGAGGGTGGGGGCTTTCCTTAGAGTCACTGACCTCGGAGACCGGCTCTCTCTTCCTGCACACACATGCCCTTGTCTAGTGAAGTGCCCTCTGCCTGGCGTCCCATAGTCTGTGGACTCTAGCTTCTTTATTTTGGGCACGGTAGTGGGCTGGCAATGTGCATGAGGCATTGAGCACACAACGTTGGGGAGATCTTGCAGGGCAGTAGCACAGCCTGATGGCTAGCCAGGCATGTAGGCTCATGAAGCTGTCCTAGGAAGATGTAGCCCTAATATTGTGCCTGAGAGGGAGCAGTGCTGTGAGCAGACATGGGTTTTTTTTCTACTGCACTGCTCTGATCCAGCCAGAGCGAAGCAGACAGGGCTGGGCAGAGTGAGAGATGGTGAAGCAGGCAGCAACCGGCTGGGCAGCACCTGGAAGTGGTCTGCAGGGAGATGAGACAGGGCCTGAGCTCTGCTGCAGGCAGGGGTATGTCTGTGGTGGGGAGGGTAGCACTACCTGCTGGCCCAGCTCTTGGGACCCACCCCCTGGAGCAGTGCCAGTGGGAGGTGGCATGGGTGCTGGAAGGTGGAGAGGTCGGAAGGCAGCAGAGGCTGCCCTGCCATTGTGCTCGGGTAGGTGTATACCAGCTGGCTGCAGCTGTAGTGTTTCCAGCCACGTCCCTGGGACCTGTGGCCCTATGGGGTACAGTGCAGCCACAGCCGTGGCAGGCACCCTTGCTCCTTGCTGCAGTGCTCGCAGGACAGCAGAGCAGCAGGGTGACTGGCAGGCCCCCCTCCCTTCGGGCCATCCTGCAGACAGCTGAGGACCTTTTCCACTTGGTGCAGTGGAGCTGGGAAACTTCCACACCCCTCCAGCAGCAGCTGCTGCAGTGGTCAGGCCTGAGGCCTGATATTTTGTCCATGTGGGAGATGGCTTCTGTCCTTGTGTCTGTGGGTCCTGCTGCAGCCCTGATAGCAGTGCGAGGCCCTGTTCCACTAGAAGCCTCAGGGCTGCATGCTGGGAATGGAGGAGATGGGAGAGCATTTGTTATCCCAGCCTTCACTTTCCCCAAATGCATGTGCTTCCCACAGTAAGTTCTTGTTCTTACCCATGTTGAGGCAGCCCCAGAGAGGGATAAGGAGGCTCCGGGATTCAGAGAGGAGCTGGGCTGCCGTGTCCAGGTACTGTTGAGCCAGGCTTTACATAGCTGCTGCGTCTCCATCCAGAATACGGCCTCCAAAAAGAATTGACCCTGAAAGCAGAAGGGACTGTCATCAGTCCAACTGGTTTGTAGACTGGGCCCCGTCTTTCCAGCCCCTGAAGGCACAGTTCATGCTGTGTGCTGCTGCGTGATGGTGGAGCTGGGACAGCAGCTGTGAGACTGCACGGGCTGTGCCGCTGTGGGTGCTCGGGGCTGACTGTCGGCAGTGTGCGATGGTGCCGCATCTGCCGGCTCAGCACCTGGCTGTGGGTGTGCAACAGGAATTGCTGTCAGGTCTAGGGCGTCTCGCAGGAGATGGTGACAGTGCGTGGGTGCTGCGGGGTGCGGGCTGTTGGTCCTGCCTCTGCCCAAGGCGGGGAAGGTGTGCGGGGGTGGGTTGTGCCGTGGCCCCGGGTGATGTACCACCAGAGGCCCGTGATGGTCCCCTGCAGCAGCGCAGTAATGTACTCAGTGCATCGTGGAGCAGAGTGAAAGCCCTTGCTAGCACACCGTCCCTCAAACATTGCTGTGCCACCCCACATCTTAAACCTGATTTTGTTCCTTTCCCACTTCGAACCTAGTTTCAAGCTCTTCCAAGTCATGATGCTTCTCCCGCGTTGAGAAAGGTGAGCCCCTCGGGCCCCAGCAGTCCTGGTGTCACCCAGACCACCCCATGAGACCATCCCCTGGGCCGTTTGAGTGGGAGTCCACAGGTGCATGTGCTGGGTCAACCTCCATGCAGACCATGATGGTAGGCTTGCTTCACCCATCATTTCTCCATGCCTCTGCAATAACAGCTGCTGGTGAGGTACGAACTGAGCCAGATACAACCACCTGGCATGGAGAGCGAGCCTACCTGGGCCTGCTGTTGTTTCAGATGTGTCTGTACAGCCAGTCATCTGCACCTTCGTGCAGAGCAGTACCGTCCAGAAAAACTGCCCATCAGACCATTACATATACACGCTGTGCATCACCCATAAAAAGCCAGTTTGCCCTTTCTGCTCAGTTCCTTCCAGCCAACCATCCCCAGTTCTATAGAGCCAGTGAAAGACAGGGAGAGGAGACAAGGTTTGGCTCACCAGTGTGTCCCCAGAAGTCATTCAGCATTTCACACCAACACTGTCCTAGTGCAGGCAGAATGCAGAAAGCCCATGGGGCTGTCGGCTAGCATAAACCAGCAAACTGACTCGAAAGCCTAAGTGGAACGGCACACTGTGGGCCGAGAGAGGGTGAGGGCTGCTTGGGGTGGGGGCAAGTAAAACAGCTTGTAGACAGGTCTGGAAATGCAGTGAGGTAGGTACGGGCAGGGCTTTACCTGTATCGCTCTGCTGTCAGCAAAAGGGAGTGTGTGTATGTGCACATGTAAACCCGTGTGTGCACACTTGCACAGGCTCACAGCAGGGGTTAACTTGTACACCTCTACAGTGATGCCTTCGAGGTTCCACCTTTGAGTTCTCTGCAAGAATGACCAAGACTGGAGCTGCAAAAAGGCCACATCTCATTTTCCTGGGAGCGTATGGTTTGTCCAACGAAGGATGCTGGCATTGCAGCAAACTGAAGAAACTCCAGGGCCAGAATCTCTCTGATTTTCTGCAAGCAACACAAAACTGGGAGGAGTGGCTGATGTGCCATGGGGTCATGCTGCCATCAGGAGGGACCTCGACAGGCTGGCAAGACAGACTGACAGGAACTTCACAAAGTTCAACAGGGGGAAGCGCAAAGTCCTGCACCCGGGGAGGAACAACTCCACGCAAG
>JANZLQ010000027.1:26410109-26436787 GCA_026212715.1 Elanus axillaris | reverse complement strand
TACTCACCCCCCCCCCCCCCCCCAGCTCCACAGAGGCATGAGGTGGGGTGTGGGGAACATGAGTGCTGCCAGGAATCTCCCCCACCTGCACTCCCCGGAGCACCAGGAGCTCCCCACACTGCTTGTGGGGGGATAGCAGGGGTTTATGCCACTGCACAGCAAGAAGCATTTGTCCTGGGGTGAGGCAGTGCAGAGTCGGTGGCACAAGAAAACTCCTCCTCCCCAAAATGGCACAGGATGTCTACAGCCATCTGTACACCATGGGGATGGCGAAGAGAGGCCGTCCCCGCGGGTGTGCGGGAGGACTGTAGACACCTGCCAGGTAGAGCTGGTGGCATTGCAGGTGTCTGAGTTTCGGTGCTGTGCGTGTACGGGGGTGGCAGTGTCCGTGGAGGTGGCTGTAGGGTGAAGCTTGTTTGGGAGTCGCAGGAGCTTGAGAGAGTTGATGTAAGTTGCTCTCTGAGCTAGGATGATTGCAGTGGCGTTTTAGGCAAATTAACTGTCGATCTGCCACAACATCCTGAGGAGAGCTTTAAAGAACTTTGCATTGCGAGTAAGGACATGGGTAGGGAAAGCCACCCTGAGCCACTGTCCGCATATAACTTAATTTATCCTGTGGCTATTCCAGTCTAAGTGTCCCATCAAAGAAGCCTGTGGTCTGTTTAATGCGTGATTTAGGATTCCAGGCAGGATACCTCTAGGTGTGTGCTCCTAGCATGCAGCCAGTGAGGGCCAAGGGGTGAGTTGCCGATACTCATGGTGGTGGCTCAGTTCTCCAGTTATGATGTCTGCTGTAGAGGACCTGTGGAAGAGGCTGTGTAGACCTCTGCCGTCAGGATAGAACTGCCTGATGTCTGCTGGGGGTTGGGTAGGGTGAAGTGTGGGCTAAGATGGGTTATTACCAAGTGCTTAGCATCTGGTTTTGGTCAGGGGCATCATTCCCTGGCAACTCTTAGGAGGGAGCATCTGTCCATTGTTTTTTTCCTCATACCCAAAACCCACTCCGAGGGAGCTTGCTCCAAAGTCTGGCCCCCATGCTGGCCAGGATCCAAAAACTCAGGTGATTCAGTTCCTTCAGACAGAAAGAAACATCTCCTAGCAATGCAGAGGGCTTCTATTTCGGGCTTGGTCTTTTTCATTGAGAGAGAGCGGAAACCTCTCAGTTCTCCCAAGGGGGACAATGACAGAGGGACCCACTTTTAGGGCAGCAGGTTCCCATGTTTCGAAAGCCTGTCTGCAATTCTCCAACCAGCCCCACGACACAGACTATCTCCGTACTAAAGAATCAATTCAGGGCATCACTTTGCCCTGTCCTATGTTCCGGCTCTTGCCCCCACAACATCCCCCTTTCCCCACCCAGCTGGGATGAGCCTCCTGCGCCCAGAGCAGTGAAATTACCTGTGGGTGGCAAAGTGTAGAGAAACCCTTCTTTGAGTCCAGTACTGCCTTTTGATTCCTGGGGGAATCCTAGTTCGCTTATTACACTAGCTTTTACAGGGAAACCAGTAAGGACCTCCAAACCGACTGGGGAATCTTCTGCACCATTGCTCGTTGTCCTTGTTCATCAGGTCCCATGTCCTCTTCTGCTGCTGCTGAAGCGCTTTCCTCCCTGTTTTCCAGTGTAAATGTGTGACTGTCCCTGTGGCTCTCACAGGTCTGCGTGACACGGTTAGTTGGGAAGTTACAGGTTGTCATTAAGCACTGAAGGTGTGGTGAAGTTAATGGTAATTGTGTGAACTTAGCTTAAACTTTGAGGCTTGTTCAAACAGTCCAAGCCTAAAGTATAGCTGAAGGCTCAAACCCAGTCAGCTCCAGTCCATCTCCAAGGGGCTCACATGCAGCCCTGAGCAGGTGGAGACAGTCAGAGTTCCCGTGGCCGTATGGCAAACCATTTATTTTACCATCCTAGGCAATTTTCTATTTGCCTCAAGTCCAATATCTTGACCTCAGAGAGACTCCAAGTCCTTCCTTTACTCATTACTATTTTAGATTTTGAAACCTAGCAGATTAAAAAGTGAATTTGCAGTGGCACCCGCTCCACAATGTACTGAAGTCCTGCGGAAAGAAGGCGCAATGCATTCTTCAGATGATTTGCAGCCCAGGCACAAAGGCACAGTTAAGTAGGGCAACAGCAACTGAGCAATCAGCAAAACATGTTTATATATTATTTATACAAAACCGTAGTCCAGCTGAGGCTGCAGACTTTGTATTAGAGTGGTCTTTCAAGGACACGTGTGTGCAAAGCTCCTTACAGCCTTCACACTTGGTGATGGCTCTGGGCTATCCTCTGGGAAGAGCTTTCCCAGGCCACGCTAACGTATTCCCCTGGCTTTACATGAAAGCATCCAGAAGAAGCTCTCAGAGGAGAACCTTTGTCTCTAGCTAAGATGCTTGAGGTCCTGTGTTGGATTTCTCTTGTCTTCACACCACAGGCAGTGGGGGTTTGGTGTGGGGGAGATCAGTTGGGATGATGCTCAAGCGAGGAGCTGCCCTGCAGCCAAACCGGAGCGGAGGGATGGAGGAGAGGTACTGAAAACCTTGAGCCTGGTGTCCTGTGGAGGAAGGCATGGCAGAGGGCGAGCAAACCCTTGGGTGGGACGGGGCAGCGAAGAGGGTGTCGGGGACACCGGCGTACAGGCAGCGCCGGTGGTTGGGCACTGCTGGTGGTTGGGCTGCTGAGGGGCAGTTTCACCGCAGCCGTGTGCTGGCCGTAGGCGTGTGGATGGCATTGCTGCTGCGGAAGGGCAGCCTGTTTGCCAAAATGGGTATTAGTGTGACAATTAATATCAATTAGTGTATTAGCAATGCTGTTCTGACAACCGTGACCGTCTCAGTCCTGGCTGCTGTTGCAAGATGGGTTTGTATCTCGGAGGAAAGCGCATTGCCAGGTAATGATAAGTTCCATGGCCGTGAACGGAAAGCATCTGGAGCAGGCAGGCACTGAAGCTCATTTCGCTGCTGCTGGACCAGAAGATGCACAGCAGAGAGGATAAGATCAATCACAGTGAAGATGTACATGGGTTTGTGGAGAGCTGGCTGTATCCTGACAACAAAAAGGATCACGCAACATCAAGGCTGGGGATGCCGAGTGGGATGAATGCGGCAGGATCAGGAAGGGTGCCGTTAAAAGCAAACATCATGCACTAATGGCAGAGCAGGTTGAGAAAACATCTTGTCATGTCGAGTAAACAAGAGCCCCTTCCTTAGAGATGCTTAACACTTTCGTGTTTCAGTGCACATGGCTTATGTTCCCGGCTGTCGCTGCTGCAGCTCACAGGCATCGAGTGTAAAGGGACAGATTTTAGAGGCCATGTGAGGGGAAGCAAGTATGAAATGAGCAGGAGGTGGGGAAAGCAGGAATTTGCTCAAGTGTTTACTGGACTTGATATTGGTATGTGCCCTTGCCAGCTGCTTCCCTGCCACTCTCTCAAAATCTCAGTTCTTGTCTTCTATACTGGAAGAAATAACATGCTCAGCCCTCAATTATTTCCTTATTCCAAAGCTGTCTGATGACTCTGCGGGGGACCTCTGTATGTGCCGAAACAGCGGGCTGCCCAAGAGCAAAGCTTTGGCTGAACATGCAGCTCAATGTCCACCTTCTCTGGAGAGCTGTCATCTTGAGCGCGGCACCTCTCAGTGATGAGGCACCGTGGAAGACAGTCGGATGAAGCCAGGTGTTAGCGGGAACATCCTGCACCTGGATTACCAGCGCCAGGACGAGATGCAGCCTCAGCACCCGTGTTCCTGTTGGAGGTGACAGCGTGTCAGAGAGGTCTTGGGTCCGGCTTGGTCCTACTGAAAGATCTGCCCCTCTTCCCAGTTTCACACGCTGGTTTGGAAGCCTCGGCGCACTGATCGCAGGGAAGATGGAGAGAGGGTGGATGTGCCTTCACAGGCTTTCAGGTATGGGCTGGGAGGGGGATGGCTCTCAGAGGCAGCTGCCTGCTGCCAAGCCTGGAAGCCTGAGCTGAGCCAAGCCCAGAGAGCTGGACCAGGAGATGGTGAAGCCCTGGGGTGGTCCTGGGCCGGGCCAGCTGAGGAGCGTGTCCTACAGACTTCACCCGTGCAGTGGGCAGGGCTGGGGGGAGCCCAGAGGTCTCTGAATGGATAAACTCTGATCTCGCTTTAAACTTTACAGCATGGTGCAGGTGTCCTCTGGAAGGGGTCATCATGCAGAACCAGTAGCTGAGCCGTGGTCTGCTCTCAGCAATTTGCATTTCAGCACTTGACTCTCACAAGCAGTTGTTGTGGTCCACCAGCTGCGGTTCACTTGCAATTTGTCTGCTGAGCGAGTCCTCATTTCAGCATGCCTTCGGAGCAAAATCCATTCCGTTTCCTATTGACGTGCTTCAGGCAAACTCACGGTGGCTCTTAACCAGGAAAAGGGAGCCTGCAGAGTGTTGCCTGAGGTGCTGCAGCTCCATGGTCATTATCTGGTTGTCTGCTGGACGGTTCACTCACGTCAACATGAACACATACAGGCAGAGAGACATTAATCTGGAAGGTTTAGGGAATTAGGGACTGTCTGGAGATCTTTAGAGGAAGAAATTGCATCTCCCTGGAAATTTCTTGAAGATCTTAAAAAAGAAGCAGTGCTGCTGTTTATGCTAATAACCCAATAATCCAATTTCATATTCATAAATAAAGCTTTGCTTGAAAGTTATTTGCATGTACCTTGTACCTGGGTACCAAATGCTACAGAAACACTGTATTGCACATTAATCATTCTTCCTTAATGTTTATCTGCAAGGAGGCCCCAGGCAGACTCGATGTCTGAAGCCAGGGGTAGCACAGAGGAGAGAGTGCCATGGATGAGCACCGAATATAAAGGTGAGGAAAATTAACTTACTCTGTTGTAAAGAAGGCTCAGAGGTTCAGAGTCTTTCTAGCGCGTAACTTGGCTTCTATCTCATAGTTATTCACAGGATTATGTTCTGCTTAGAGAGACCTAAAATATAGTGCTTCTTTCTTTCTTACTAAGTAATTGTAAGCCATGAAATAGGTGGAGCTATAGATCCTCAGAGAAGACACTGAGATCTGTCATGACTCAGCAGGTGTGGAGCTGGAGGTAGTCTGACTTCTCGATGATTTTACTGCTCTTTGTGGCAACCAGTCACGTTAGCTTTTGATGTATTTTTTCTTCCCCAGCAGACATTTCTCCCACTGGTACGGAAGTCACTGTAGCACTACTGCAAGTCTGGGTGTGCCGTACCGAGTGCTCACCCACAGCTCTCTGAGCTGTGGAAGATGAAAGTATTATATTGACACCTTGACACTTTTGATGACAACTTTGGTCAACTTCAGTTGCCCATGGGGTTGACAGCTTGGGTTGCCCAGGGAGGTCGTGGTGTCTCCATCCTTGGGGGTATTCAAACACCGTTGGGACGTGGTCCTGGGCAACTGGCTCTGGGTGGCCCAGCCTGAGCAGGGGGTTGGACCCCAGGGGTCCCTGCCAGCCTCAGCCATTCTGTGTGCCTGCAAACTTTGCAGTTCTCCTCAGCAAAGGTTATTTTGGAATTGTCAAACCTTGTTTCTGACCTTCCAGGGACCGACGTCTCTTCCTGCGTGACTCCTTCAGAGCTGTCTGCCAAGGTGCCGACCCACGGGCCACTCCTGAAGTCCGTTCCCCCTTCTCCACCCTCCAGCCAGGGACCCAGCGGCTGCGAGGGCTGGGATGGGGTGAGGTGGGCAGAGCCTCCTCATGCCAGCGGTGGGTGGGCACCAGGGCATGGGAACAGCTCTGCAAGGTGGTGGCTTGACATCCAGGATGGGAGAGGTGGCTGCAGTGAGCAGTGGGAGTCTGGGAGGTCTTGCACCGCACCTGCCTCGGCGCTGCCTCCCCAGCTGCTCTGACCATGTCCCCAGCCACTCTGACCGCCTCTCCAGCCGCTCCCACCACCTCCCCAGCCACTCCAACCACATCTCAGACACTCCGACCGCCTCCCCAGCTGCTCCGACCGCCTCTCCAGCCGCTCCCACCACCTCTCCAGCCACTCTAACCACATCTCAGACACTCCGACCACCTCCCCAGCTGCTCTGACCGCCTCCCCAGCTGCTCCGACTGCCTTCCCAGTTGCTCCCACCACGTCCCCAGCCACTCCTCCACCAGGAAGGGGATGCTGCCCGGAGAGCAGCCCATGGCGTTTCCTCCGCGAATGGCCCTGGAGCTCGGTAGAGCCGGGCAGCACAGGCACTCCAAGCAGTGGGGGGCTGCGAGGACAGCGTGCAGCTGTTCAGCACGAGGATTTAGCTGAGCAGAGGCTAGACTGTCTCCTGGATCCATCCAGCTTTACTGAGAGCAGGGATTAAGCCAGAGGAGAAACAAGAAATTAATGTAGCAGCCACAGGCAGTGCAGCTGGGCAGGAATCACCCAGGGATGACAATTGCTCCTTGGCTGGAGTGTTGTTGCCCAAAGCATGAGCCAGCAGCAAGGACTGGCCCAGTGGCCAGCTGCTTCTGTTGCTTTGAATAAAAGATGTTTTTCTCTGCTTAAGGAGTAAAAGGTTACCCCTTGCAGGCTGTTCCTTCAGAGGTGCTCTGGCAGTGACACAGCTGTAGGGAAGAGCTCAGGAGTGTTTTATGAAAAAACACATTTATTATTATTTATGTGAAAGAGCGCTTGCCTTCTCGCTGAAACTGGTCTTGAGTTGGCCCAGACTTAACCTCAGACCATTTGAAATTGCACTAATTTGGCTTTCGAATGCTGCTTTGTGGTCTGCTGGGAGGTCAGCGCTGATTCCAACATTGTGGCTGGGAAACACCCTTACTTACGCCTGTCAAATCCAGGCGAGTAGAGCTCCAACTGCTTCATGTGACCTCCTCTGAAAGATATGCCTTGATAAAGGACACCTCATCATCCTCTGTGTTGCCCTTCTCGTATTTGACAGTGTCCCCTTTTCCTCCTCTTCGCAGGAGACCCATCGCACTGCTGCAGCGGGGCTGCACTGGTGGTACGGGGGGTCCCAGGACCCCCCTCTTACGGCAGGGGCGAAGGGGGCAGATGACTGAGGGTGGTCGCAGCAGTTCTGCACCGGCGGCGGGTGGGAGGATGGCGGTAGGGCTGCAGGCAACGGCAGTTGAAGTTTGATGGTGAAATGAGATTTTCTCAGTCTCATTTTGCACTGTCCCGACAGCCACGATAGCAGCGCTTCCCTTATCCACCTGCTTCTCAGCTCCCGGTGTTTATCCGGCAGGTCTCCGTCCTCCCGGCAGAGGAGTCGTGAACTGTGTTTCAAGGTGACTCACCAGAGCTGCAATTCCCGTTCCCAGGTGGATCCAGGGCTGCATCCAGGGGACGCTCAGGAGGTCCTGCCTCTCCCCGTGTGCTGGGCTGCCACCAGTCTGTGGGCATTTTCTCCCCATGCTTTCCTGACTGCGTGGAAGCGGAGCTGGTGCCGAAGCCCCGGGGCAGCAGTGATCCCCAGGCTGCTTGGGAAGCCTTGGTTCCCTCCCGCGCCTTAATGCCCTAATTATTTTCTCCTTGGGAGATTAACTAGAGATTTTACTCCCCAGAGCAATTAGTCCTTCCCCTTCACTCCTGTGCTTTCCTTAAGAAGATTTATCAGGCTAATGTGCCGGTCTTTGTGAATTATCCCAACAAGCCTGTTTTTAACAACCAAATCGTAACTCTTACCAGAGACTAAGGGTGTCTGAGGTGGGGGGTGGCCTGACCCATCTCTGAGCCTTGCTGGGAGCTTTTGCTCCCTGCGACATTCCTGCTGAGCGACTGCCCATCAGCAAAGGCACAGCCAACAGCTTGTGTTTAAAAGCCTTCCTTCTTAATCCCTTCCTTAAGCCTTTCTGGTGACAGCCAACAAGCTGCTGTGCTCAGATGTGCTGTGATTTGGGTTTTTTGGGGAAGGAGCTCCCGAGCAGCGGTGGAGGGGAGCGATCCGTGTCCCCTTGCTCTGCGGGAGCTGGTGCTCCCTCCTCCTGCGCTGCCTCCCCGGCTGCACCAGGGACGAGTACCCCCACGTTTCAGAACTGATTTTTTTTCCGTATGCCAAAAGTTCACAGCAACTGCAGCACCGGAGGCCGAGTGACAACACCCCTTCTGGGCTTCTTGTCCTTGTACCTCTTCCCCACGCTTCTGAGGAGAAAGCCCCGGCTCTCCGGCTGCAGGGATGGAGACGCGCGTCTCCTGGCAGCGAGCACTGCCGCAGCGAGCAGCGAGCAGCCGTTAATCACCCCGAGGTGTCCAGGGCCAGAGTTATTACTGTTGCTCTGGTCTGAGCGCGGCGAGACGGCACGGCTTCTGCCTGGCACAAGCAGCGGCCCCGGGAGAGCCGATGGTTATTGTATGGTGTCCTGGATGGATCCCTCAGTCAAGCCAGATGCTCCACAGCATGGGCTGAAGGACGCTTGTGCCAGCCCAGGGACATGCTAGTGGCAATGTCCTTAATTACTTCAGTTTCAGGGTGCACTTGATCAACTTTATCTCTTCATCCAACTTTCTCAAGGTCAGTGCTTTTCAGATAAATTTTGGAATTAATTCTCCCATCAGGAGTCAATCCCATCGTCAATTACTCTGCACTGCACTTGCTTCAGCTGACTAAGAAAACTCCTCGTTCCCTCCCTGCCACTCACAGCCCTCGTGCCACGGGAAGTTAGCTTGCCAGCCTTCAGACTGACCATGACACCTCCGTTTCCAAGGGCAAAGTTTCCAAACGCGTAAGGTCTGAGAGGCTGCTTGGTTTCAAGGTGGGGAGCTGCCCTCGGGAGATGTCTCCCGAAGGTGCTCCTGTGCATGCAAGAGGGGGAGAAAGCCCCACTTTCATTACCTGTGCGGATGGGCGACGAAGCGTGACCTTTGCTAGAGAGGCAAAAACCAATCTCGGCATCGCTTTGCAGGTTTATTTTGAATAAATGAACTGTTTGGGTTTGCAGGGCCAGACCCTGGCACTTTTGCTCAGCTCTCCAAGCCAAAGCTGTGGCTTGCTCAGCATCGGTTTCCTTGGCTGCTTTGGATGTGGCCAAAGTGCAGCACGTGCCTGTGCTTGTCTGCAGGGACACAGGGGTCCCGCGGTCCTTTGGCTTTCTGGGCCACCCCTGCCAATGACCTTGACCTGGAGGAGGTGGTTTTTGGGTGCTGCTCAAATGTGGGCGGCTCAGTGCAAAACACAGGAGAACAGCAGCTTGTCATGCCGCTGCGGGAGGCTGCTTGGGGATGATGATATCAAGGTGCATATAGAT
Source organism: Elanus axillaris (assembly GCA_026212715.1). Lineage (NCBI taxonomy): Eukaryota > Metazoa > Chordata > Aves > Accipitriformes > Accipitridae > Elanus > Elanus axillaris. Next base: position 26,427,594 of record JANZLQ010000027.1, on the reverse strand, counting down.
TTTTTTTTTTTTCTTAATGAGGCATGATGTCTAATGAGGGAGGTGCTTTGTCAGCTGAAGGGTCAGCTAACATACAGGGCTAGTGCGTACATTGATATTTTATCAGGCTTTAAAAGCAGAGTTTGTACCAGAATAGAAATATAAACCACAACTGAAGAGTAAAAAAACCCCAACAAATCAAAGTAATAAAATGCAGAGTAATGAAAGATATTTCCTTTGGCAGTGGGTGTGATTTAATAAACTTGGAGGACAGAGCAGACTGCTTTGATTGCAGCCGGGGAGACTGTCGCTGTCTCACAGAACACCTTTAGCAACTTCCCAGCTGCATCTTTAAGCATTGCACGTGTTTGTCCTCGCGTGTGCCCCCCCCGCCACTGCTCCCACGGCTGAAAACCTCCCACCGGGGTCAGCTGTCTCCATCTGTGTGATAAATCGCAGGACGTTTCCTCCAACGCTCAGCACCAACACAGAGCCTCATCGCACCATCCCCTCCCACCTGCTGTCTCTGCCCGCGGAGGGTCCGTAGCCAGCACGGAAGGTTTCGGGCTCTTGAATCTTTGGGGTCTGTCTGGCAGGAGCTGGGCAGAGGGAGGGGAAGGAGATGGTGAGAGCTCCCCAAATCCGCGTTTGCTGTGGGCAGAGGGTTGGAGAAATGATGCTCCCGCAGAGCACGCGAGCCATCGTTTCGTTATTGCCTCTGCTTCAGGATGTGTTTGGCCAACTTCTTATCTTCCGCGTCCAAGCTGCTGAAGGTCACTGTCAGAAGCAGCGCTAGGATGAACTCCCCCACCAGGATGCTGAATTATCAACCTCAGCCCAAGTGCTTTTGCCGGCTGTCCTCCCCCCTGCACCAAATGTAAACACACACTAAAAACCGAGATTGAGAGAAATAGAGAGCCACAAACCACCAGTGAGGCCCTGTCTCATCTATCCTGGGGACAAGTGCTTTTGCCAAACCAAGCCAGTGACTTATTTCTCTTTCCTTTCCCTACCTCAAACCCAGGGAATTTGAGTAAGGCTGCATTTCAAAGACTTTGTGGTACGCACGGTGGCCAAAAAGCAGAGGTGACTTTCCTGCTAGGTCGTGCCATGGTCCTCCCCCTCTCCTCCCACCCTCCTGGTCCTTCGCGGCATTTCAGGGTGGAGGGAGTGTTTCCGTGGTCTCAGGGGCGATAAGATTGCACAGACGAACTTGGAAACCTGGATCTCGGAGGAGAGGGGAAAGGCATCACTTGTACCGAAGCAGCGCGTGGCAGCGATGCAGCTGGCCCGCAGAGGGCTGTGCAGAGGGTCGCGTAGAGCTGCTGGTGCCAGCACAGCTGCAGTCCTGGCTCTGCCACGCCAGGATGTCCCCTGCAAAGCTCCCATATCCATGCCGGCCCCTGGTCCCATCCTGGCTGCCCGTGCCCCAACTCTAGGCTGCTGTTCTGGAGATGACGTTGGCCATGGAACTGCTCTCTGTGTCGGAGCTCTCTGGCCAGCACCCATGGGTGTCCCCCCTGCGCCTGGCGTCAACCCCAACCCCAGCCCTCTCGTGGTGTGTGGGAAGAAGGCTACGGGCTGCATGGATCGCTGTTGTCGCTTGCTTTAGCCTTCGGAGGTGACCGTAAGCGTAGCCAACAGGGGAAGCGTCTCCAGCGGTTTGGAAGTTTGTTTCAGACAAAGAGCCTTAGTGCTGACCAGAAGAAGGTCGGTTCTGCAGAGCCGGAGGTGCTGGTGAGATCCAGCTGCTCCAAGCTGTCTCAGCCCCACCCCAGCAAGGGGCAGGTGGGAATAGCCCAGGGTTTGGGGAGGAATTCCCAGGGAGGGTTGGAACTGCTGGGGCATGGCAGGCATGTTGGGCCAGGACAGCTCTGCTGGCTTGCTGCAATTACTTCTGATTTGCAAATGTGTGAGCTCCCTCTTCCGCATCCTCTTGGTATTTATGCAGGGTCTAACAGTCCAAATTACCACCAATCGTCAGTCATAATTTTTGGTAAGCAGGATTCTGGCTTAAATCTTGTCATCCTGGCAGGGATTGCAAGATCGGCAGAAAGAGAATGGGGGAAATGCCCAACTTCAGAAGAATTTGAATGCATGGAGTTCGTTTCTCATTTGACGTAAAGCTGGGGAGGTTTAATTGAAGGTTGAATAATACAAATGAAAACGTACGCCATAGACAACTTGGTTACCGGTACCACTCCAGAGAAAAGGCTGAACTTCAAGTGATGCTTCTCTCCAGGTGAAGTTTCCTCCCCTTCCTGTAATGACGTGAAATAGAGAAAATTCACAGGAACCATTTCACGCAGGAAGCATTAAAGCACAAGGAGTTGTAACGGTATGGGTCTGAAATCAGTGTATGAGAGAGGCTTTGAAAATGGGATGGTCTCCGAGCAGAGCTGGCAGCACCTGGCTCTTTCCAGAAGACTTTTCCCGTGCAGACTTTGGGATGACAAACTGGGCATTTCATCAGCCTGACTGACCCAGCCTCCCACCTGTGTAATTGATCTATGGTGGCTTTGCTCTTTTCTCTTCTCTGGGAGGAACTATGTACCAAATGAATTTTAAAAGATTAAGAATTAATGAATAAATTATTAAAAGTGTGCTTTCTCGTGGCGATGCAATGACAGATGCATTTTTATTACGAAAAATACACTTCTGCTGAGGTTACCAGCAAACAGCTTCCAGCTGAAAGATGCTGCAGATGTTTTTGATTGAATTATTGGTTTGTGATGTTGACCTCCTCTGCCATGGTGAGGCAGGATAGGTGTGCTTCTCCTGGCGTCTGCAGCAATGTCTTTCCTCAAAGAGCAGGTTAAACATGAGTTTTGAAAAACAGCTGCAGAAAAGGTCAAAATGATGTTATCAGGCAGTTTAAATTCATGAAATATAGTTCCTGCCTTTTGCCAAGAAAATACTGCTGGTAGTGGAATGGCATTAAGTAGAAAGCAGATGTGACAAAACTGTATTGCAGATGACACAATAAAACATATATCCAGGCAAAATGGCAGGAGCGTAAGTGATGGAGGCTCATGAATGAATGGGTCAGTGTTGGGTGGAACTCAACACTGAAGTTTGACGCAGTCAGCATGCTGGCTTCAGGGGAGCCTTCCCCTTCATTTGGACGTAAGTGGTGAACATGACAGAAGGAGAGGACCTGTTGACTTTGGGCAGTGCTTTCCCAGGGCTTTTCTCCTGTGTTTCAGTCCGCCCGCTGGAGCTGGGAGCGTATCTCACGTCATGGTGTCATGCTCCTGGGGCGTGATGAAGACCCTCAGGAAGGGGTTGTGATGAAGACCCACCATGAAGATGCTGCCCGAGGGCCTCCTAAAGTCAGTGAGGTCCACCAGGATGCTGGTAGATGTGCTTTTGAAGAGAAGAGAGAATAGGAACAAGCCTTTCCATGCCAGGCACAGGCTGGTGCGTGAGCTGGAGAAGCTGCTCCTGCTGGGGTGTGCTCCGTGATGGTGGGAGGCAGCCCACCGCCCAAGGAGGGTCTGCTGGGGGACTCTCCTGGTTCCTCCTGAGGAAGCAATGATTTATCAGTGACGAATGCAAATAATTCGCCCACCTTCTCTTCAAAGGTCTGATCTGCTCCAAGGGCCCCCTTTGGCGGGTGAGCTTTCTGCTGTGCTTCCTGCTCTAGATGTGTTTGAAGAAGGCTCTAAGGCTGGTTTGAATGCCCTGTGTTAATTGCTTGTCCAAGTGGCTTTCAGCCTGCCTTGCGTTTGCCCACCAGCGTTGGCGCCTATTTTCTTCTCTTGCAGGTGCCTGCAGCATCTTTCCCCATCCCACCTCTCCGTTTAGCTGGACTAACTCCAACTCTGCCCTTCCTTTGGCCGCCTGAGCTGGAGGTATGCCTTGGCCACAGCCTTCCAGCACCGCATCCTTGTGTCGTCTCCGGACTGCCAGCAGCGATTTCCTTCTCTCAGGACGGAGAATCCAGCTCCTCGTGGTTGCTGCTAGGTTTGCTTTTCCCTCCCAGCAGCTCCTGGTGGCCAAATCCAGGTTGTATGCCCGGTTTTGAGCTTCTGAAGAGCTGCTCCTTGAGACACCGAGTGTGCCTACAGCCTTGTCGCGATGTGAGATCTGCCCGGTGCCCCCCGTCCCCCCCCTCCCCAGCTGGGCAGCTGCTACTGCAGATTTAGCACTAAACTCCTTAGGTTTGAATATCAGCCTGTGCGTATTTCATTATTTGTTGAGGAATTTAATTTGCTAACTCAATTTAATCTGAAGATCTCCTAGACGTGCCACGCTGCCAGCATGGGCTCCTTCCTCTTTCTGTAGATTTCTTGGTACTGGTGTCCTCGCGGCCGTCTTTCTTTTGTCGAGTTTCTAGGAGACTTATTACACCAGTGCTTTCAATTAAGGCCAGACATTGCAGCTCTCATCTTGTTTCTTAGCCTGATAGCAGCGCTGCAGATGCACACATCTCACTGCTTTGGTTCCCTTCTCTGCACCTCTATTAAATGACACTATTTTATTTTTGACCATTTCCAGTCCTTCACTGGAGGACACTCAGTTTCCACGGTTTCGCTCCTAAACCTGCAGTCCTTTCTTCTGCCACTGCTGCTGTTGCTCCACACTTCAGTGTAAAGCTCATGACCCTCCTGCTACTTTTATGGCTTATCTGAAGTCTGCGCAGGCTTCCTTTCTCTCCGTTCCTAGCAACGGGGAGACGGCACCAGGTTCTCTGCACAACTGCCCAGCGGGCAGAGACCCGCGCCGCTGCTTCGGGGGGGTGCGGGCTGTGGTGACGGGTCTCGCTGCCCACGGGACCCGACGTCACAGAAAGGGAAGGGGAAGGCACTGCAACAAAATACAGATACTTATTTAGGAAATATCCAACTGACATCACTACATGTACTTTTTCATACAGGATTTGCCCCCATAGTATGTTTTCATGTGCCAAAATTTTCCTATCACGATGCCGAAAACGAGACAAATCGTAAGCATCGAGGCACTGACACGGAGTGAGCTCATTGCTGAGCTCATCGAGGCTCCCGGTGACTCAGGGAGCACTGCAAAGTTTCCAGACTTACTTGGGCTGATTCCTCCTCCTCCTGCCCAGTGGGGACCATGAGAGCTGGGTCCAGGCGCGAGCGGTCGTTGGGATCGTGTTCGCTGCTTTCATCATTTATGCTTGGAAATCTTCTCACAGGGCTGCGGCCGTTCGCTTGCGGAGCGTGGGTGATGCGTCTGGAGAACTGTACCACAATCTGGGGTTTCTGTTCTCATAAAGACGGGAGCAAAACAAGCCATCTCTGTGATTAATTATTCAGCTCTTCATGCAAATCCTACAGAGAGCGAATACCACCGAGGAGCCTGTGAACTGCCGAGCTCTCTGTCCACAGCCTTGACTTGCATTTTCTGCGCTCCTTCCCTCTTTCCCTGGAGGGCGGTAGGGACAGACAGACGGACAGACAGACGGACAGAGAGGGAGGGCTGTCCCAGGGCGATCACCCCCGGGGAAGGTTCCCTTGCAGCTGCACAAGGTCTGCGGCAAGACTGAGCAATGGCCCTCTACACTTACTGTCCCAGGTCTGTCCCTGGAGGCATGGCTTCCCCTGCAAAGGGGTTTTAGATAATACTTCTGGACTAATTAAAATTTGCTGAAGTAATTAGGAGTTAACAACCTCAGCACTTACTGGGATATGGGGCTTAAAAGCCTGATTATTGCATGATTGTATCTGTACTGGCTATAAGAAATTACAAGCATCATGTAAATTAACGGTACTTTCAGCTTTGCGGAATATTGAACTGTTAAGGGTCCTGGAGCCACCACATACCCCCTCCGCCGCGGAGAGGGAGCGCGCGCGTGGGGGGGGGGGGGGCACCAGCGCCAGGACACCCTCCCCATCCCTGTCCTTTGCAGGCAGCTGGGGGCACCCCCCGAGCTGCTGGTGCGTTGCTGCGAGGTCGGATGGACCAAATGGGTTGGGAACCTGCAGCATTAAAGCACTTCAGGTCTCATCATGGGAACTGCTAAATGCTTCCTAAGGCAGACAGGGGAGAATATCCGTCATCTCCGGGGGACAATATCCATCATCTCCTGGCGACAATATCCATCATCTCTTGGAACAATATCCGTCATCTCTTGGGGATTGCTCAAGACAGCGCAGGGTTGGGTACTAGAGTTTTTCCGTCAGGCCACAGCATCCAACTCCATCCTGCAGCTGCCGTGGGGACAAGGACACGCGTGACCCCCTGGGAGCTGCAGGGCAGACACGGCAGCGCCTGCGTTGCCGGCTCTCTGGACCTCTGGTGCTGCGGCTGCAGCTCTCGCCCTTTCGAGGGCGATGCCCTGGGAACTCCCGCCGGGCTCTGCCGCCCGGATAGATACGGGGGAGAGGCACATCCGTGGGAGAGGCATTGCTGCTGCCGGTACCTGCCTGTACCCCACCGCCGCCACCGTGTCTGCGAGCAGTGCCTTGACGCAGCGCTTCAGGATGGGGAGGGGGGTTACGGAGGTCCCTACGAACTCCTCCGCTTCTTATCGTCAGATCATAAGATGGAGCCTGTTGGCTCAGGCCAAGGGTCTTTCCAACCCTTTACTCCCACCGGAGGCGGACCCCGGGGGAAGAGCATGAATGCGGCAGACGCCTGATGCTTCTCCCAGGCTGTTCCCAGCTCTGGGCGCTTCCAGCGCTGCCGCAGCCCGTGCATTCACCGTGTGGGGTTGCCAGTGGAGACCACGGTCCCAAGCCCGTGCTCCAGGCTCTTCGTTCACAGCGTGCGTCAACAACAATTTGCCCTCTGCAGGTTTCCAGGCTGTGCTGGGCTCACTGCTAAGAGCTGCTTTCCTATCGGGGTCCAGTCCAGGTCTGGGATTACATTAATTGCAGGGGTTACTACTTGACCACCTTCATGATGAAAAGTTTTTTCCCCCAATATCTCATGGAAATTTCTCCTGCCGCCTCTTGCTGCCTCGTGTCCCGTCCCCATGCCCCTCCGTAAGAGCCTCAGCATCCCTGGGCTCCCTGCAGAGGAGCGCTGCGGGTCCGGATCCCGTCTGCCTGGCAGGAGGGGCCGTGTGATCCCTGTGCCACTGGTCCATGGGGCTACATCCAGCCATCAGGATGAGAAACCGTGCCTTTACCCTGCATGGGGCAGAAGGGGTTTGGTGCCCCATTGCTGCGTGGGACCCTGCCCCACGCCTTGGTGGGAATGTTCGCAGCTCTGAATCCCGGTGCGGGGCTGGTGCCTCTTCCCTGCGGATGCGGGATTCTCCCTGCACCCCAGCGGGGACAGCACGGGCCTGTGTCTCTGGAAGCGGCACACGCAGCCCTCTGCACTCCCTGGCGTGGCTGGGCGCAGCATCCTCCGTCTTCCTCCTCGGACACCGGCATGCCGAGGGCTTGGAGCTGGGAAAAAGGACGGGGAGCCTGGTGGGGGCCAAACCCCGTGGCTGGATGGGTTAGACCTGGGTCTCGCCTGTCAATTTGGGGCTGTTCTCGCTCATGTGCGTCACACCATATCGATGCAGATCGACTTTCATCTGCAGTTTCAGAGCTCCCTGTTTTGCACGATCCCTCTGCAGTTCCCCAGGATTGTTCCTCCTCTGCGCCACCCTCAGCTACGCAGACTGACTGTAAATTAGCAGGGATAATGAAGTAGGAAAAGAACAGTATTGGGAGGGAAAAATCAGATAAGAGAATAAAATGCAAAATACAAAAATAAAAACAAACCCCAGAACAATAGTGCTGTAATTAAGCTCTTTAAAGAAGTGCAAACAAGTTCCAATGCAAATGAAAACAAGTGGTGACAAGCACCTAAAATCGGTGACATTTTAAACTCTTAGAACAAACTGAAAAAATGCTGTTTGAAACCTCTGCGTTGGCCGCAGAGGTTTGAAATCTGCAGCGGCACTGAGGAGGGAAACGCGCATTTTCCAGCCAGAGCTGCCACAGCGATGGCTCTCCTGCCGCTGCCAGCTGTGCTGGCATCACTCCTGGCTATAGGCACCCCATGTGCCGGCTGGAAATCCCTTGGGAAAGGTGGTTGGGGCTGAGCTGCTGCTTGTGCTGCTTGGGCTGCGCTGTGACTCGATGCAGGCATCACCAAAGCCTGAGTCCACCAGGATGTATGTGCAATTAATGACTTTCTGAGTTCGAGTTTTAGCACAGCGTTTACAAAAGGCAAGAGGAGAAAAAGCCAGCCTGCAGCTAGAATTAAATTTTAAATTCAATAATAGCATGTGAAAGGCAGTTAAGAAGCTATGTGGGGCTTGGCAAGCACCTGGGAAAGAGACCTTTGCTTCTTGTGCTGCATTTCAGACCTCAGAGCCCAGCAGCATCAGGGGCACGGGGAGGTTTGAATTTACCGTGCCGCAGGGAGAAATCTCACTTTGGGATGTACTCGTGAGAAATGTGGCCGGGACAGTGCCATATGCCTGCAACAGGACTACCGCCTGGCTGGCCAGAGAGGTTGTTTCTGAGGCTGAAGATCTGCCAGCGTGGCATTCAGAGCCCCCGGGGGGGCTGGTGGGATTTGGTGCTGTCCTCCTCCTGTGCGGAGCAGCCGTGGGCTGAGTTTGGTGGCAAGGGCAAAGCGAGGGGTCTGCCAGGCACAGCCCCACCAGGCAGACGAAGTGGTCGAGCCTGTAAGCCCTCGCCAGGCACCAGTGCAATTTTACATCCCTTTCTGGACACCCGTTCAGACAGGGCTCGGAACAGCTACGTAGCTGGGCTGTCGCCGCATGCTGGCCTGGGCCATTGCTTTCCAGCCCAGTCCCACGGCATGGCATCACCCCACGGTCAGTGAAAATCTCCCTCGCTCCCTTTTTTCCCCTAATTTTGCCAGCCTGTTTGTCTTGCACCATCTGGATGGCACATCTCCAGCCTTGCGCGGACGGTTTGTCTCCTGCTTTGGGAGGGCAGGGACTGCTGCTTTCGCAGGGTCCGTATAGGATCATACACGGAGTAATGGATGTGCCAGCATGACCTGCCAGAGAAATGAGCATTTTAGTCTTGAACGAGGCAGGCAGGACCCTGGGACCCTCAGCCATGAAGGTCAGAAGACAGAAGAAGGGAGGCGAGCTGAACTGGCTGGTGAGAGCTGCTGGGAGGGAGGTGCAAGGTGCGGGGGGCGGCTGGAGATGCCGGCTGCTAAATCTACAAGGAGGAGCTCTTGAAAAAAACATTCTGGTAAACAATACCTAGTGGGGGGGGGGGCAGCTGGGGCTTTTAAAGGGCATGGAAGAGAAACTCTTAAAAGAAAAAATTGCAGCTCTTATTTCGCCAGCCCCACCGCTGTGGCCTCTGCTGTGCTGGGGAGGATGTTATCAGGGCTGCCCGTGAGTGCTCTCCCACTCTGGGGAGCAGGGCACGTGGAAGGATCTTCTCAAAATGCAGATGTGCTCAGAAAATTACCTCTACTCAGCGGGCGTTGTGGGGGGTGCTGTGTCGCACAGTGGGGAGCAGCAAATATATTTAGCTTGTAAGTAATAATTAAAAAAGGCTTGCTTGTCTTTACTGGCTGCTCTGCATATGCCCAGCGTCAGGCTGAGGTTTCTGGTTTGCTCAGGCAGAAATGAGGATGGATTTTTTAAAAAACGAGCCTTGGCGGGAAGGTCCACAAGCCTCCAGCGCTGCTGTGAGCGGGCAGCACGGGGAGCCTGGAGCCCAGCCTGGACCTGCAGCCTCATCCCAGGAGTGGCACAGGGAAAACCAGCATGGTCCCGAGGGAAGCAGCTCCCCAGGGTCTCCATCCCCGTCCGTGCCACACGCCTACCGCACCTCCAGCTCCCCCCGGCTGTTTCTCCTTCTTGCAATGGGGCAAAGCCGCCCTGATTCCATGTTCACCCTCCCCTCCGTGCTGCTGCGGCACCTTCTGGTTCGGGCCCCGGAGCCCTGTCCCTGCCTCACCCAGGTGGTCTCCTGCACCAGGACAGGAGATCCCACCTTCAAGCAGGAGCAGCCGGGAGCTCGAGGGCCTCCAGAAATGGGCCGCAGGGGTTTCAGTGGTGGAATTGCTGTTTATCTGACTTCTGGGAAGCTGCTGCCCTTCGTCTGCGTCTGGCAGATAAGAAGGGCTTTCGCTTTTAGCGTGAGTCATGTGCATGTAATTATATGTAATTCTTTGCCATTTTATGGGTGCTGTGAAAATATTTGCTGTAGTTAATTCAGCTCAAGCTGAGATAGCATTTCACATGCGGCTGCATGCCATGAGACTTTCCCTGTGGGATTTTCTCTTTGTCACTCTCATCTTACGGATAGACCTTTACAGCCCCTCAGGGCGGTGCTTTCAGTTTTCGGGGGTGCTGAGTACGGCAACAGCTCACTGGGTCGCCTGGACCCCTCTTTAAATGAAGCTAGGTACCTTTCTTCCAGAAGTCGGACTGACTCACGTCTCATCCTGGAGGTGTACAGGCAGGAGCAGCTGGGGGACCAAAAAGTCTTTTCTCCGCTTAATCTGTGAATTGCTTAATTCGAGCTGCATCCATTCCAGGGAAGCTACCCATGGCCATGAACCCCAGGGCAGAAGATCTGGTTCCTCAGCGGCAAAGTCTCTGGATACTTCCACCGCACTGTTCCCCCGTGAGGTGTTGCGAGGAACCTCTGCGTTGTGCGGCACAGAGAGCTCAGGTGGGGACCTGCCAAAGCGAGAGGGACCTCCCAGCCGGGCTGAGGGAGAGGCTCCACGCGAGCCGGGAACCAAAACATCCTTATCCCAGAAAATGCGGGCAAAAAGGAAAACACAGCTTAAAATGCAAGCCAAATACACACTTGAGATGAAAAATGGGAGGGCGAAGAAAAAGTATTTTTCTCAGCAGCCGCAACATCTAAACACTCCTACATCTTGCATATTAACGTAACCATGATCATTGCACAATGAAAAATACCAGATGGCATTAGATTTGTGAGAAGTTCACAGGGTTTGATGACCCTCCCACCTCGCTCCGGATGGGCTGCCTCGGCTGTTAGGAGTGATGGATGGAGGACAGCTACAGCTCCAAGACAAGCAGCTATTTCTGATACGATGAAAGCAAAGCAAAACGTCTCATTTCTGCTGTGCTCTTTCTGACCCACTGAATTCTGCCAGCTCCTGCTTGCAGGATGCTGCCTTTCCTCTGCACGGCAAGCAGGGACTACTACAAAGTTATTTGTAGTTTGTACTGGTTTTCTCCTCTCTGCGCTCTCCCCTGCTTATTCGGATTTGCAAAAGGATTCGCTTCCACCACCTATACTGTTAATTGGCAGATTTGCATTTAATCGTCTGAATCTGGCGGCACCAGAAGACCGGAGTCCTGCGGCTGCCCTTGGTCTAAGCATCCTCCTGGGACTTGCAGCTCACATGTGCCGAGGTCTAAGACGTCACCACTGCAAATCTTCCACCATGACCACCCACAGCTGCTGCTTGTTCCTGGTCCAGGCAAGGGCTGGTGAGTGCCCTTGTTCAGCCCTTGGCTCCAGGGCTGCTCCTTATCGCCACTGCACGCTGGACTCGGAGCCACCTCCCCGAAAAGCAGAGGGCTGTGAATCCATGAGGCCATAGGGACGCTGCTGTGCTCTGTGGCAGATGAGTGGTGGGGTCTGGCGGAGGTGATGGATACAGCCCCGGGAAGGAGACCTCGTGCTGCATGTTCCAGCAATAGGAAGGTGCAGGTGCATGATTTAGGCAGATTCCCAGCTCCTGACATGGACGTGACGTATCCTGCGTCAGGCTTGGCTAATTGCAGCTTTCAGGGGACGAAGGACACGGTTGAGGGGAGGATACAGTCAGGTGAAAATGTCCCTGTGGGTGACCTGGTCCCAAGGCTCGCTCCTAGCCTGATCTGGAAGGGGACTGGCAGTGGTCAGCTGTGGCTTCAGCCCCCAGCTCAGCAGGATGGACCCCCCGCCCCGGAGCCGGAGGCCTCCAGCTCCTGCGGAGTGCGGGACGCAGAGGCACGGGGAGCTCCATGAGATTTAGGCTGCGGGGAACCGCTAGACTTCGTCACGCGGACTTGAACAGGGGATGATCTCTGCTCTGCGAGCAGGGTCACCTGCATCCAAGCAGGCTCTGCCTAAGGGCAGACTTAAATGCCCCCTCCCCGTTTGTGTTTGTTGCCCTGAACCTTGCTGCCGACATCCACGCGGCAGGCTGCGTTGCCACTGAATTTCCTCCCCCTCTTTCCTCTTGTCTCATCTAAGTGCCCACGTAAGCATCGCTGCGTCTCCTCCCCTCCCTGGGTTGAGCCCGGAGGCATCTGTTCCTTCCTCTCCTGGTCGCCTTTCCTCTGCTCCACGTCTCCTGGCTGGGTTCGGTCCCAGGTGATGCTTTGGGATGGAGGTGGTCGGGTGCACCCAGAAGTCGTGGAGCCGCACTGGGCACGTCTCTGCTCCGAACCCCGCTGGGGCGCAAAGCCTCGGCGCCAGCCAGCTCTTGTCTTTGGGGCCGGAGAAGCCCCGCTGAGGACTGCTCAGCTTTTCCTGGAGTTCATCTGCTTGGGCAGACAGAAAGGCTAACCCTCATGTTTCTGGTTTTCTCCACCAGAAACAGCGACCTGGAATGGATTCTGCAGCTTCCAGCTTCCCTGTCCCTTATCAACATGAGGCCCGTGGGGCAGAAAAGCCGCCGCACGAAATCAGTCCAGGCTCCAGCTCTGCACAGTCTCTCTTGATGCTTCACATCATGACGGACTTCTGGTCTGGATGCTGAAACTCCCGCTGGGTCCAGCAGAGAGAGGAGCTCACCCGCGGTGAGCGCTGCTGGGGTTTGTGGTTTCTCTTAGGCTGTACTTTATTTCTTAGGTGTTTTAAAATAGAGTATCAAAGACCTTTATGGTGTCTGTCAGCCACACTGGCTTTAGACCCAGAAGGTTCGTCCTTGTTCAGCTCCCAGGCATGGAGAGGTCTCACCTCTGGACTTCTCTCCCCTTCTTGTCCATGTATATTATTGCACTTCTAGGCAGCTTCATCTTGTTCTTTACTACATCAAGGTAGCCAAGCCTCCGCAAGCCAATGTACCTTTTCCTTTCTACGTCAGCAGTAGCAGAGTTGCTGTTATCAGCCTCCACGGCGCCCGGGATGTTCGCTGCTTTCTGGATCAGAGTGAGGGACGTTTCTGTTGGTGCCTGCCTTGCCCAGGTGCTTCTTGTTCATTTTATTTTGTTGCCGAGTCAGCGATTCTGCTGCCCACGGCGTTCGATCAGGATGTTGCCATCTGCAATCCCCGGAGATACACTACTTTATTGACCCACTTAATCCCACAGAGGTAGAGCGGGCAGCTTTGCCGGCAGCCTCTGCATTGTCCTCCCCTTCACTTTTCTGCTTCAGAGGCGGCTGCCGTGCTGCAGAAGCCGCATTATCCCTCATTCCTGCTGCAAGCACTGGGCGTTGCTGGACTGGCCCGTGCAAGCGGAGAGGTCAATGTCACGGGTGGTTGAAGAGTTGCCCTGCTGCCAGTGAGGATTATCACCCTCTCTTGCAGCCTGATTCTCAGGGTCTTCCAGCCCCTGAGGTTCCTGTCTCCGGCTGACCAGCACTGGTGCTCCCGCCGCGACACCCTTTCGGTGCTCTCCGCATTGTAGGAATGCCGGCATTTTCTCCTTTTTCACCTACCGGTTTGGTGGTCACAGCATGGCCACCACTCGCACACTCTCCTGGCCGATGTCGGTGTGGCTGTTCCCCTGTGCTGAACCCCATCACTTACGGAGTGAAAGCCAAAGGGATTGGTGAAACAGGGATGTGTGGAGTCTCCAGGCTGCCAGCCTGTCCTGCCGGCATGTCTTCTATCCCCAGCCCTTGCCGGTCCGGTGATTCTGGTGCTGGGACTGTGTCCTGCCGCATCCAGTAGCACGACTGAGTCTCCTGCGATATGGAAATGCACTGCTTTTTTTACAGGATTTCCCTCTGCATTGGGGGCAGCTTCTCTGTGTCTGCCCTCTCATGCCCCAGCACACACTTCACAATCCCTCGAATTGGGAAGCAGTGGCCAAAGGAACTGCTGGATCGTGCTGGACCATCCGTGCTTTGGAGGACGCTAGACTGAGCCCGCAGCGGACGGCGTGGGCGAGGCTGCCAGCGAGCCAGGCACTCGCCCAGCCCTGGGGAGAAGAAGGGGATGCCAGAACGTGACATCCTCCTTGCGGAGGGATGTTTTTGCCATTTTATTGGAACCAGTTTGGGCAATGACAGTGGAAAATGGGTTGCTAAAATTAACTCTGTGGAAGGAATGCTTTGTCCATGTAAACGGATTCAAAGCTTTGTATTGCCAGATACCATAACAAAGAACAAGGAGGATCAGTCTGCAAAAAGCAATGGGCCGTGGCCAGACACTTCAGCTGCTGGTGTCATCTAAAAGGCTGGTAAATCCCTGTTGCTTCTGAAGGTGTCGGTGCCTGCGTGCTTTTACTGAACTCAGGCTTCGCTGAAGGATAGCTGAGCAGTGATAATGATGCTGTTAATAGTAAATGACTTCCTACCTTAGGATACATATTTTGTCCTTAGTAGGTCTTAAGTATTTTTTATGTTTTGGTCAGAAAAGATATTCTTAATATAAGGAAGGGAAACCTATTCTTGACTGCATGCAGTCCAAACAAGAACATGTGAAGCCTCTCCCAAATCCTTGTTTTCGCAGGGGTCTGATGCGCTGCCCTGCTGGTGTCGTGCCCGCTGTGCCTTCCCGCAGAGCCGGGGCCAGGGCTGTGCTGGTGATTTTGGGGAGAGGATTTCCCCAGCAGTCCCCCCCCCCCCCGACCCTGGACACGGCACCAGCACAGCCTGGGGAGTCCTTGGCCCTGGAGAAGCCACTGGTCAGGCGGCACGCAAAGCAAATGTAAAATGCACAGAGAAGTCCTCGTGTCAGCCTGCCCTCCAACCTGCCCAGGCATGGAGGGAGCACAGCCCGGGATGCGGGATGTGGGATGCGGGGTGCGGGATGTGGGATGCGGGATGCCGCAGGGTCCTCGGCATCCTGCACCCAGTCCATGTGCTGGGGCGGCTGTTCTCTGCAGGCTGCTGCCAGCGGGAAGCTCTTGCTGCTGTGCTCTGCAGGTCCTGCACATCTATTTTGGAAGTCCTCTTGCTCGCGCTGTGCAACACTGCAGCTCAAGGCAAAGAAGGTGCCCTGCTGCTCCTGCACAAAGCAGTTAGGTTTTATTCAGTTAAATGCATCCCCCCCCCCCCCCCCCAAGGCTGGCGTGGCCCTCCCAGTGCCTTTCTCCCCTTATTTCCCTCTCTCCGTGATGTGTCTGCCCAGGGGTGAGGGATGCTTCCCAGGAAGCCTGTGTTCCTCCTCCCTGAGAGAGGCTAAATGTCCCTTTTTCGTGCTGGAGCCAATGCTGAGCAGCTTCATTGGCGCTGCCGCTGGATTCTGAGGTCTGAGCAGTCCAGGGCTCAGTCGCCGCTGAGGAGATGCTTGGTCCGAACCTTTGGACTTACGCTGCTTTGGGCTTTGCTGTTTTCAGCCCTTCATTTTCTCTGTCAGGTTTACGCTCGAACAACTGGGGTTGGCGGTGGGCTCCCACCTTTACCTTCTGCGTGAGGACAGAGAACACACAGCTCCTCTGCAAAGGCACCCACTGCCCAAGCCCCTGCTCCCCGTGCTCTCTCCTGCCCCCCGCTCCGACGGTTTGATAAAGGCTGGAGGAGGATGAGCCCCCTTCATGGATCCCCAGGGCTCTGCAGAGGAGCTGCCGCTGCGGGATCCTGCTGCAGTGAGCAGGAGAAGCTGAGGCTGAAGTCTGGCCCTGGATAAACCCTCTCCAGGCGCAGCCCCGGTGCTGTCAGGCTGCCGAGCCACGCTTGCAGGGTGCCGCTCATCCAAAAGCAGCTCCGTGCATCTCAACACTGGGAGGAAAAGCTGTTCCAGCCTGTATCCATCCATCCCAGGGATGCCCCAGCCCTCGAGAGCTGCGGGTAGGCAGTGGGATGCTCATTTTACCCTTTCCCCGTGCGGGCGGGGGACGGTGTCGCTGGATGATGCTTTGGGGGTGCTTGCATGAATAACAACCGCTTGTCCTCAGCCTGTGGCACGGCTGCTCTCAGCACACAGGGGCTGCTTCGTACCTGATGCAGCTTGTGGCTCACAGGGGTGATAAATGTGTCGTGGTGGTTTGTGAGTGGAGAGCTCAGGGAATAAAGCTGAACCTTTGCTGGTGGTGGTCCTGCCCTCCAGCCCAACGTCCCCTGGCTTTGCCGTGCGATACCCACCTGGAGCGGGTAAAGCTGTCTTAGTGGGAAGATGATCTGGGAGCAAAAATAACAGCTCTTGAGGATCAGTGCTGCTGTTTCTCCGCATCTTTCTTCTCTTGGCCTTGGGGATGCGTAGTGTTTGCCACTGAGCTGTTCTAAGCTGTGAGCATCGTGTTCTGCATCCCCATGCTCACCGTGCTCTTCTTCCTGGGAGAAAACACTTAAAGGTTAAACATACATTGGCCATTGCTCAGTGAGGATCTGTAGTTGAAAAGGCAAACAAAAAAACCATTGAGCGTTTGGACAAGAACCAAGGGAACCCCGCTGGGATGGCAGAGCCTGGCTTTGGCCTTGGAGCTGGAGGCAGGAGGGTCTTCCTGAGCCTGTTTTCTCATGTGAACTGTTCCCCCCCAGCACAAGAGAAGCAGAAGAAAATAAATAAACCCAACTTGGTCGATACAGAGTTCAGCTCTGTGTACCTCTGATCTCTTTATGGGCATTTTTAGTGTTCTGGTTTTGAAGATGAAATGAAAGAAGAACAAAGCCCAGTGCTGAAGTGAGGAGCTGATCTGCGGAGGCGACTTTGGGGAGAGCCGCTGCAGCCAATTTCTGCTGAAATCTGCTCAAATGCCATTTCTGTGGAAACCAAACAACAGCTCCTGCCCTGCTCCCTTCTGAGCTCTCCTCAGACTCAATACCCCATCTCAGCATGGTTTTTACTGTTCCTCCTTTCAGCATCCCTGTTAGAGATGGGGGTGCAGGCGGGGACTGCAAGGCATGGGGCTGCCTGCTGAAGATTTCTAAGCTCATGGTGTCAGCAGGACACCAGGTTCCCACAGAAAGCAGATGCAAACCAGACCACAGCTGGGGCATCTTCAATGCCCCATTAGCTGGTGCTGCTCTCGTAGTGGCAGGGACCTCAGCTCCAGTTGTCCCTCCTGCTCCCCATGGCCATGATGCAGCATCAGAGCCGAGCATCATCCGCTGCTGCTGCTGCTGCTGTGCCAAATAATGGGCAAGATGGGCTCTGAATGGTGGTTTGGCACATGCCCTGCAGGGCCGTCAGCCTCCTGGAGAGGAAGGTGAGCCTGGCTGGGTGCCTGCTGCTGTTGGCAAGGTGAGCCCGGGCAGGACCTCCTCTGGCTCCCCAGGAGCGGGCAGACCCGTGGGGGCACGGGAGCAGTGCCTGTGCCGCGGGGAGGAGGGTCTGCTCCTCTGCAGCCCCTGGCAGTGTCTGGCCTTTCCTCTTCTCCTGAGCTGCGAGGGCCATCAGAGAAGAAGGGGCTAGAGAAGGCAGGGTGGCGGGGCTGCTGCCCACCGTGCAGGCAGGGACGCCCTGTATGGAGCCTGCTGTGGCCCCGCGGGAAAGCTGCTGGGGGCAGCCGGGG